>CAKOAT010079599.1:357732-391282 GCA_932364175.1 Eruca vesicaria subsp. sativa
AGGAAAATATTATTTTCCTCGTAAGAGCCTCGTAAATTTACTTCCACTTTACGAGGAAACGCTTTTCTCGTAAGTTTACGAGAACCTTACGAGGAAAAGATGTTTCCTCGTAAAGTCGAAGTAAACTAGTAGTATTTTTACGAGGAAATGTTTTCCTAGTAAATTTTCCTAGTAATGGCTTAGTTTTCTTGTAGTGTAAATCCATCCCATGCCACTAATTCTACAATTACCATTTGATCTTTTTTTAATGTTCGGTCTCAACGCATGATAATGCAGAAGGCATTCCTATAGATCATTCATCTTTCCATTATTTCAGTTTAATACACTTAATTTAAATACTATTTTTTTCAATAAATGATGAAAATAAATGTATTTTGATGATATATATAAATAAATCAATTCTTTTAAAGTTTCTAAAAATAGAAATCTGGAATGTATTAAGGATAATATATCTCATTTCAGAAATTCAATAGAAATTTAAGTAATATATAAAAAATTATATCACATCTACTAATCACCAATTGATTTTAAATATAAAACCATAATAAATCTGAATCTAACATGGTATTAGAGCCGATTCACGCAAATCCAATATGATCCATTATGAATCTATGCCCAAAGATGGTTCATCGATCTTTGCCAAAGTGATTGACACTCAAAGAACCATCATATCTCATGAGGGTGTATTAGGGTCAATAATCCCACATCGGTAATTGTAAATGATTATTCTTAACATATAAAATAGATGAATCAATTCATTTATCAGAATGTTAAAAGTATATGTTATTTATTTTGTTTCCCTCCAAACCTGTACGTGTACATATTGATTGAAAATATATGTATTTAGATGATAGATATAAAGAAATCAATTCTTCCAAACTTTTCTAAATATAGAAATCAGAATGTTAAAAATATATGTTATATTTATTTTCGCCCTCCAAACCTATACGTGTACATATTTTAGTAGACTCGATTAGTGACCGCTAGCCCTTACATCTTACATAAGACATGTTAAGCAGCATGATTTATGCTTCTAATTCTCTTAAGCCACTAACTTGAGTAGCTTGAGGTAGATTCTTCGGATAGTTTTAAAGATAAAATAAGAAATGAAAAAGTCCGGTATCTTAACCGCCCTTCCATAATTCTTTTCTTGTTTTCTTACAATATGCACCGCACGTTGTCTTGTCTCTCCAGCTCTACAAAAACTTCATCAACGTTTCTCTGTTTCATTCATTTGCACCAACTCAAAAAAAAATTAAAAAAGCTGGAAAATACACGTAAACTCCAAAGTATTTTTTTGCTTCTTTTGTTATGTTAAAGAACAGAGACAAAGGAAAGCGAAATGACTAGTTCTTGATCTATACTTCTCTTTTGCATTCTTCTCTTCTGTTTGTGGATTGCATTTCCTTATGATCTGATAAATAGAACATAATAAATAGAGAAAAAAAAAAGAGTGTGTGGAGAGAGATAATCTGAGAAGATTACTTGGGGATGGTGCAGTCATTTGGACGTAAACTAAGTTGGCCAAGATCTTTCAGTTTTAGAAAGATGTTAGATGGTTTGAACTCTGGACATTCATCCTTCTCTTCTCGCGGTGACGGCAGGCAAACACCTGACCACGAACTTGCCATGCATGCTACACCATCGGACCAAGGGACTCGTAGAGGCAAGCTAAAAAGGACAACAGGTATATATATATACCCCTTATTAATATTGGCTTATTTGTAATAATGATCATATTTGTTAGATTATTACATTAATTTGTTTCAGACATGGAAGTGATGAAGGAAAGATTCGCAAGACTGCTGCTTGGAGAGGACATGTCAGGCGGTAAAGAAGGCGTGTCATCCGCGTTAGCTTTGTCAAATGCCATCACCCATCTTGCTGGTAAATATTTAACATTACCATAACAAAAACTTTAATGACTAATTAAGTTTGATTGTTGAATAATTCACAAACTATGTGGCTTTGGTATTGGCAGATTCGATGTTTGGTGAGCAGATGAAATTGCAGCCTATGTATCCTGAGACTAAAGAGATTTGGAGGAAAGAGCTGGACTGGTTATTATCTGTTGTTGATCATATTGTCGAGTTTGTTCCTTCAAAACAAATGACCAAAAATGGGGCATTCACTGAGGTGAATGCATACATTATTAGTCATTGTTACAAAACCAAAAAATTATAATGACTATTTGATCTTATTAATACTTTTCTATTGTAGATCATGGTGACAAAACAAAGAGATGATCTGCTGATGAATCTTCCAGCCTTGCGCCAGCTTGACTCAGTTCTTCTCGTGAGTTTTTAACTGCAACCACATCAAATACAACTTGATTGTTTCAACCACGGTTTTAAACATTACCTAAAAAACATAACATTTTTTTTGTCAAATTTAGACATATTTAAATTGCTGAACCACGTTAAATCTCTCATTTATTCATAGTTTCAGCACTATATATATCTACTATCTTCTCGCATCCCTGGTAATATAACCGCTTTCCATGCATAAATGTAGTTTTTTTGGAACTTACCATAAATATAGTTGCGTCTGGTTGTTATAACTCTTCTCTTGAGATGCCATCTTATTAATGAAAGTATTCATTTGGCAGGAGACTTTGGACAACTTCAAGGATCAGAAAGACTTTTGGTATGTCCCAAGAGATGTTGATGAAATAGAGAACAATGGAGACTGGAGGAGAGATGAGAACTGGTGGTTACCAGTTGTTAAGGTTCCATCGGATGGTCTATCTGAGGAATCACGTAAACTATTGCATAGTCAGAAAGATTCTGTGTCACAGGTCCTTAAAGCCGCCTCAGCCATCAATTCAGTAGTCTTGTCGGAAATGCACATTCCTGACAACTACATTGACTCTCTTCCAAAGGTTTTTTACTTCTTCTTGATGAACGTTATTAGTTTTTTTTTTTGTTTTTTACTAGCTGATCTATAATTATTGTGTCTTGTAGAATGGGAAGACGAGCTTGGGAGATTTCCTTTACAAGAACATAACCGATGAGTACTTTGATCCTGACTACTTCATCTCTTTCTTGGAGTTGTCAACGGAATACAAAGTTCTTGATCTAAAGAACAGGATTGAGGCTTCCATGGTGATATGGAAGAGGAAGATGAACCAGAAAGAGAAAGATGGGAAGTCACAGTGGGGATCCTCTGTTAGCTTAGAGAAGAGGGAGCTTTTTGAGGTCCGAGCTGAGACCATTTTGGTTATGCTCAAGCAGCAATTCCCTAGGATCCCACAATCCTCACTTGAAATCTCCAAGGTCAAAAACAATAAGGTTAGTTTCTTATCATATTTTAAAATAATTTAGATATTTTTTGGTTAAGTTTTAGTATTTTTAATAAAAATAAGGGTAGTTTCGTACATTGGTTATAACCCGATCACAACCAAACCAGAAAAAATTGAATACGACAAAAAAACTAGAAAATCTGAATAAAACTTATGAGCATGGTACTAGAAATCCAAAAACCTGATCCAAATCCGAATGTCATGCCTAGTAACAAACAACAAAGACAAAACAAACATGAAAACTTTCTGAAACTTGAACCAGAATTTGATATGATTCCCTTTACAGGACGTGGGACAAGCTATTTTGGAGAGCTATTCAAGGGTATTAGAAAATCTGGCATTGAAGATATTGTCAAGAATAGAGGATGTTCTTGAAGCTGATTTGTTAGCTCAAAGACAAGTGATGGCAGAGGCAGAGAGGAGATTAGAAAGCGAGGCGGCATATGAATATGAAGATGCCGAAAAGGTGGTATCAGCAGAAACACCAAACTCGAGGAAACTATCAGACTTCATAGGGTGGAGATTGTCTTCAGAAAAGAAGCATAGTTCGATGAGTGATATCGAGTTCTTTTACAGAGCTGAGCAGGAGAAGCCGATGATGAAGTCTCCAAGAGCTCTACCGAAGAAACTTTCATATCTATCGAAGTTAGAGAACATGAGAAGCCCGAGTGATAGACACTGATAGTAGTGTAGAAGAGAGCATATATAGAGGAAGAAAAAAACAAAGAGAGGGAGCGAGAGAGAGTAGGGAGAAGGTTAAAGTGTGTGTGTAAATATAATGCAGGCATTGGTTTAGGATTTGGACATGAGAGTCTTGGTGTCTGCTGACATTTGTGGTAGAGTTTGTCTTGTTTCAGTCACCTACATTGTTGATTTTGGTTTTGCTTGTTTGACTATATTGCTTCATGTTGTGTACCGTGTTTTGGTTATTTTTGCATTTTGAAGCCTAACAACATTGTTTTGTATTATGAAGCTAACATTGTAATGTGTATAACATTTTATTAGCTCAACAGCAATATTGATTTGAACTAGAATTTGTTGATTTTAGAACCGATAATGCAATTTTAACATGAATTTCAAACATAATCGTTTATGTATTTTAATAGATTTAGAAATTCAAATTAAATTCAATGTTATTGGTTCTATAATTTTAAAATTCATGTTAAAATTATGTATTACTAGACGTTTTCAATATGTAAGATCTTTACATCTACATAGTTAGAAATTAATTTATTTTTATAACAAATTTTTACTGAATTAAAAATAAAAAGAATAAATGATACGAGTAGAAGCGGAACTCACTGAAGAAAGTGATGTCGGCGAGAAGTACGACGTTGAAACGGCGAACATTTCGTGTTTCCCGTGGTTTAAATGGTGGAGAAGAGAAGCGAGGGAGGTTTTGCCGAGGGTTTTGATTTTGGATGAGCGAGTTTTGGAAGTTCGATGACCCGGACGAGTCAAGGACGAGTCCACTATTTCTCTATTTGTCTCTTGTGGGCTTCTACTTTAAAAATCTAATAATATATTAAGCCTATCGGCCCATATAACGCCTAAACGTAGCCTCTTAATCTTGGATTACACTGAATAACACTATAGTTGTCCACTGTCAAGTATGGGAAAAGATAAAACAGATTCTGTGCTGATTAAAGAACCATCAAGCAATGGAAACTGAGTCATTTGGCTGTCTTTGAGAGGAAAATGAGGTGATAACAAGAACAAATTGAAGGGAGTGTAAGTAAGCTCATATAAAAAAAAAAAGTTTTGCTTTCTTAGGAGATTACAAATGACAAAATAACTTGTGATTCTCATTTCAAGGGACAAATTTTCTCGAAGGCTTCTTGCTCTTTCCTACAGAGATCAAACTCGTTTGTGTAGTAATACATACAACCAACATAGTCATCCATTTCCTTCTGGTGAAGATCCTTCAGCCTGCAACAATTATCAATCCATCAACAAAACTAGTGCTTTACCAGAGATACAATAACAATGTCTAAATGGTGCAGAAATGATAAATACTTAACACAATATGATTGATAGGTTAAAAGTCTTCTTGTTTGATATTACTACAGCTTTGTACAAGAGCAAACAACTAAACATCAAAACTGAGTCCTACGTAAACATTTAAAGGGAAGTAATTGGCTTCATTATTATTCGTCCAAATAAACACAAGGTATCATCCCAAACACAATCAACCAAAGAAAGCCCAGAACTACTAAGCTTGAACAAAAAAAAAAAAAAAAAGAGGATGTAAGAAACGTACAAGCCAAGGACACAGCGAGTGACGTCACGACCTTTGTCGAGACATTTCTCAGGGTTTGGATCATTCTTTTTGCATTTGAAAAACGCAACGTTCTCAGGCATACATCTTAAACCTATATGCTTCGCCGAGGCAGTCAACACAGCAGAAGTAGGTATCGGGTTCCCAGTAGCATCCACTGCACTCGACATAGCTCACAAATTCGAATTACCTAATCCGAACGGAGAAGATCAAAGTTAAAATCCAATCTACTCGCAAAAGAAAAAATAAAAAAATAAAAAAAATGGGAACACTTTGAGAGTGAGGAACGGCGTCGTACATATAAGGGAGGGAACGGCGTCGTACATATAAGGGAGGGAACGGCGTCGTTTTGCGCTAAAACGCGCTGCTTTTAAAATCAAACAGATTCCAAAGGCTCTTATAAGTAAATCGAGCGCGTTGGAGTTTTCACGCGCGTTGTGCGAGTGGGCAACTTTAAATCATGAATTTGAGTTATTAAATTTACTTTTTTTCAAAAAAAAAATTTGTACCCATAATTAGTTTGTTAAAATCTATCAATTGAAAACTGTATTTATAAGTTTTGAACATTTTGAATTTTTTAAAAATGTTGATCTAGGAAGGACCAAACTATTTTTTTCTTTTGAATTGACATCATGTTGTTTTATGTGTACCAGTAGAAACTGCGTGCTGTTTCAAGATATGTTTGACATCTTAATGTTTAGTGTATTCCAAATAGAAATATGAGCCCTTCCGAGCCCTTGTCGAGACATTTCTCAGGGTTTGGATCATTTTTCTTGCATTTGAGAAACGCAACGTTCTCAGGCATACATCAAATAGTAAACAGAAACAGTAAACCAAATGGAAAATCAAAGGATCTACACTACAACGAGGAGGAGAAGGCAATGAACATCGCCATCATACCTTTTCAACGGATCGTATTTGGATCTTTTTCTCCACCGAACACAGAGAGAGAGAGAGAACACAGAACCTGATGAGAGCTGCTCAGAGAAGATGGTTATATTGGGCCTATTATTATTTAAATGGGCCGTATAACTTTAAAAAGCCTTTTTGTTTCTTCTTCTCTCTCCCGATTCCTCTCAGCCGTCCTATCGTCGCCGTCTCGTAACCGTCTGCCATAGGTAATGTTGCAGTCTGTAATTTATACTGCTCAATTTTTATGGATCTGCTTCAAAATCTATGAAAATGTTTAGTAAAAGGTTTTTGGATGCACTTTTGTTCTTTAAGTTTCTAAGGTCGCATAATGATACAAATATTGAAAATGAGATTTGATCTTTGACTCTTTAGTTATCTTTTCTTTGGTTTAGTGTATTGAAGTGAGAAAAAGAAAATGGGGGACAAGAGGAAGAAGACGTTCATGTTCATCCGTCTTGTGTCAGCAGCTGGAACAGGATTCTTTTATGTGAAGAGAAAGAGTAGCAAAGGACTTCTTGAGAAGCTTGAGTTCCGCAAGTACGATCCTCGTGTCAACCGCCATGTCCTCTTCACTGAGCAGAAGATGAAGTGATTCTTTTAGTGTGTGTGGTTCATTGCTTTCGAAGAGCCCCAGAACAAATCTCTCTGCTAGTAGTTTACACTTATTAATCATAAAGAAAGTGGGGTCTCTTTGATGGTCTAAGTGTAAGTCTGCATCAGATCATAGTTTACATTTACATTATGCGAAACATATTGTTTAAGCAATCCCACAATCTTCACTTGAAATCTCCAAGGTCAAAAACAATAAGGTTAGTTTGTTATCATATTTTAAAAATAGTTTAAATATTTTAGTATAATTTTCAGTATTTTCTTAATAAAATAGGTAGTTTCATACATTGGTTATAACCCGACCACAACCGAAAAATAGGTAGTTTCATACATTGTTATAACATGACCACAACCGAACCAAGGAAGAATTGAATACGACAAAAAAACTAGAAAACTTGAATGAAGCTTATGAGCATGATACCGGAAATCCAAAACCCCAATTTAAATCTGAATAGAACCTGAATGTCTATGCCTAGTAAAAACCAACAAAGACAAAACAAACATGAACAGTTACTGAAACTAAATCAGAATTTGATCTGATGCCCTATACAGGACGTGGGACCCACGATTTTGGAAAGCTATTCAAGGGTATTAGAAAATCTGGCTTTGAAGATATTGTCAAGAATAGAGGATGTTCTTGAAGCTGATTTGTTAGCTCAAAGACAGGTGGTATCAGCAGAAACACCAAACTCGAGGAAACTATCAGACTTCATAGGGTGGAGACTGTCATCAGAAAAGAAACATAGTTCGATGAGTGATATCGAGTTCTTCTACAGAGCTGAGCAGGAGAAGCCGATGATGAAGTCTCCAAGAGCTTTACCGAAGAAACTTTCATATCTATCGAAGTTAGAGAATATGAGAAGCCCGAGTGATAGACACTGATAGTAGTGTAGAAGAGAGCATATATCGAAGAAGAAAAAACAAAGAGAGGGAGCGAGAGAGAGAGTAGGGGAGGTTAAAGTGTGTGTGTAAATATAATGCAGGCATTGGTTTAGGATTTGGACATGAGAGTCTTGGTGTCTGCTGACATTTGTGGTAGAGTTTGACATTTGGTTTTGCTTGTTTGACTATTGCTTCATGTTGTGTACCGTGTTTTGGTTAATTTGGCATTTTGAAGCTAACAACCTTGTATTGTATTATGAAACTAACATTGTAATGTGAATAACATTGATTGGCTCAACAGAAATACTGATTTGAACTAGAAATTGTTGATTTTAGAACCAATAATACAATTTTAACATGAACTTTTAAACACATAACAGTTTATGTATTTTAATAGATTTAGATATTCAAATTAATTCATGTTAAATTTATTTATTCTTGTAACTTATAAGTTCTTTAAATCTACAGAGTTAGAAATTAATTTATTTTATAAAAAAATTACTTGATTTAAAAATATTTTTGATATAAGACTTTTTAGCAAAACTACATAACTCAAATCCAAATCAAATAATCTTATAAATAAATACGTATACGTTTCACATTTTTCTCGTTACATTTTAAATATCACCTTAAAATTTAAAGGTAATTTCTATATATTATAAATTTAATATTAGTATAAAATGCATTAATTTTAGAAATAATTTTATGTATTTCAAATATTGATTAAATAAGTGTAACTAATAAAAATATAAATATATTGCAATCATTATCTTAATTTATTTTTAGAATAAAAGAGTAATACTTTTCATTGAAACAAAATGATTACTATTTGGAATTTGATATGTTATATAGTAGCACAACAATAAATTTTAATTAAATTCAATATATATTTTTTTGTCGAAAAATTCAGTATATATTTCAGAATCAATCAAATTGCATAAACTATTAATACTGAATTTCTAAATCAATTAATATACACGAACGAATAATTTAATAAAATATAAACACGTCTGAATATTTAAACAAATTTTTAAATCTAGTCCTTCTTTTATATTCCATCTTCACTAGCGAATCCTATACGAACAAACCGAATTCGCAGAGAGGAGATCGCCTGGCTAAACCAGAAATGAAGGAAGACATCCAGAAAATGGTGGCCGTTGGACTCGTCTGGGGAGCCACCAACGCTCTGATCCGCCGCGGAGCACTCGCCTGGGACAAAAAATCTTCTTCATCATCGTCAACAACACAGTCTCCTCCTCCTCCTCTTCAGATCCGCCGCAAAATCCTAACCGCTCTCCGCGACTGGATCAACCTCCTCCTCTTCTGGCAATACTCCCTTCCTTTCCTCGTGAACCTCTCCGCCTCCGCCACGTTCTTCGCTCTCCTCGGCGACTCCCCGATCTCCATCGCCGTTCCGGTCACCAACGCCACGACGTTCGCCGCGACCGCCGCGTTCGGGGTGCTTTTGGGGGAAGAGACTCAGATCGGGCTTGCTTTGGTAGGTACGAGCTTTATTGTATTTGGAATTTGGCTTTGCGTTGGTCAGTGATCAGTTCACTAACTGATCGCGTCTCTGTGATTGGAATAATGAAGAAGTTTGACTCTGTTTCTTGTGAGATTTAGAATTGCTTCATTCTTGTTCTAGCAATGTAGATAGCGAGAGTGCTTATAGAACTGATAAGTGATAAGCTAAGTCTACGAGGCCGAGGCCGGCCCTGAGGTTTTGGGGGCTTGTGGCTATGTCTATCTAGTTTTTTTTTGTACAAATTTGGGAGCATAAACAATTTTTTTGGGCCTATGTCTATTTAGTTTTGGGGGACCTATGGCAAATGTTTCACTGAGCATGGCCCAGGGCCGGCACGGTAAGTGATAAGTGATTAGGTGATGATTAGCTGATGAAACTGGTAGGTAGGTGATGAGATGGTGTAATGGTAATGCCATTATGATATACAGCAAATGATTGAGAGTCACTTTCCTAGGGAATATGTTTTCCAGTAGAAATAGAGATGAGTAGCTGATGAAACTGATAAGGGATGAGTAGTGTGTGTTGTAATGGAAACTAATACCATTATGTTATGCAAATGGTTGAGGATCAATTGTAGAACAGAGAATGAGATGGTTTGGTTAGGTTTATATGATGAATTTTCCTCACCATGAACATTTTTGTCTACCATTTTGCGGTCTAAAGGGGTTGACAGAGAGTGATCATCGAACCATCCAGTGGTCTGTTTACCCAAATCTCAAAAAAAAAAAAAAAAGAACTAATGAAGAATGAAAAGACCCAAAAAGTTGTAATGAAAATTAAGTAAAAACTGATTGTGACTAGATTTTATTTTAACATAAAACGCTAAGGCATAAGAAAAAAAGTTATTACTAGATATTATTTTAACTGATTAGTACTAGATTTTATTTTGACGTAAAATGCTAAGGCATAAGAAGAAAAAAATTGGTAATAAACCATCGTCAGACGATTTGAATCCATTCACCAATGCTGGGAACACCTTTGTAAACGGCAAAGAGAAGATAGTAACCCGGTGGTGCCAGGTTTCCACTGGGTGGTGCCGCGGCTTCGATTTCAAAAGAATTGCCACCAGCAGGGTTGACATTAGCCACACCCAAGAGGAGCATCCTCATGTTCATCGAGATACTATGCGTTGTAAAGGAAGGTGCTAACATATGAGCCTTGAGATTCTCCTTGGTCACGTCCTTTTGGTCAAGTTCCACCTTTACCTTGAAGATGTTTCCGTATTTAATCTGTTTTGGTGTTCCGTTGATGACGATCTTCGGCCTCATGTTGGCAAGAGCCGGGTCGAGGTAAGGCGGTGAGAATTTCTCAACTCGAAGCTCCGTTGGGAACTCAACGTTGTACCTGTAACCATCGTTGGTGTTGCTACCGCCAACAAGAACTTTACCATCGGGAAGAGCGATAGCGATGGAGTGGTACATACGCGGGATGGTGGAGCCCGCGAGCTCCTTGAAACGCTTGCCGCGTTTACCACGAGGCTTGTACAAGATGGGAGCAAAGGCAGGATCCTTGCCATACCCCCAACCCGAACATCCACGTTTAGCTCCATTGACTAGAATCACATCTCCGTTAGGGAGGATGACAGTGTCACTCATGACTCGCGGCGTAGGCATCATCTCAATCTTCCATCGTGGCTTCCCGCTGTTGATGCTTAACCTCGCGCAGTCCTGCAACGCTGGCTCAAAATCTTTTTTACCCGCACGGTTATACGCGTCTTGTTTGGAGCCACCGCAGACGAGGACATCAGCAGGGATGACTTTGGCGTTGTTCATGTAAAGTTGGATGGGGAGGAGTGCAGATGAGCCTGATCCAGGGTAGTTACGTGTACCACCAGGGAGCTGAGGGAACTCTTTGATGACTTGGTTTGTTTTGGGGCTTAGAAGGACGGAACGGTTGTTTGCGAAAATGAAGAGGTTACCATCAGTGTTGAGCCATACGAAAGGGTAGAGGTTGTTCTCGTCCGGGTCGTCTGTTTGTTTTAGGAGTAATGAGTCGTATAGCTTCTTGTTGTTTTGTCCTTCCTCTGGGATGTATTCGTAGTTTAAGGCGTCACGTCCTCCTATCACGAAGAACTTTCCGTCAGCAAGAGAGGCTTGCGTTGAGTACCATCTCTTTGCAGCTAGTGCTTGAGGGTATTCAATCCATTGACAGTTTGGACAAGCAGCTAGGTATCTAGCCGTGTTGGCTCCTCCTCCATATCCTCCAGTGCTCACTAATGTCCCGTTGATGGTTAGACCTCCCGATGAGCACCATGTATCAGTAGTAAGCTATCATCAAAATGTGAATAGAGATATTTAATTCAAGTCCAAGTAATACTATATATATACATGGAATGCCAAGAGATTCTGAGAGCCATAAACAATTTAAAAAAAAAAATTTGAGGGTTTATTTTCATATATATTAATTCAAAATTTATAGTGTTTTAAGATTAATGTTTCACTTAGATATGCTTAGGACTATTCTGTTAATGTATGCATGCATGAGATTGGGAATGATGAGAACATACGGATAGAGGCTTAAGGGCACCGGTGTTGATATCAACGAGAACCGAGTGAGCCCAACAATCGACTCTATTAATCTTGGGGTCAACGACGTGACATGGTACGCCTGGAGGCAGCTTAATCTGTGAGATTCTCCAGATGGTTGCGTCGTAGAATTGGACTTGGTTGATGACTGGCATTAGAATCGCATGCATTGCTGACACACCCGAGTTTGGTAAGAATAACTCCCATTTACCAGGCCAGTTTGTCTGAGCTTCTTCACCGCCTCGCCGTCTTCCTCCAGCTTTTTTACCTCCCTCTTGTTTCCCAAGCTTACGGTTATGGGATCCAGGTAGAAATGGAATATATGGTAAAGGGAAGACTGCTTCCGACACAGCTGCAAGTACAAGGACAGTTACTGTCCATATGAGTCTTGTTGATGCTCTCATTTTTTTTGTAAGTTTTGTAGTTTTTAGATTTTTAAAATTTTAAAATTTTAATTTCTTTTTTTTTTGGTTGATGAGATGAGAAATTTGATGCTTATTTGGATTATGAATGCCGGAGTAATCAACTTGGGTGTAAACATATTTTATAGGTTATTTTACTTGAGTTTATTTTTAGCTATTTCTATTTTTATGTGTGTGGTAAGAACTAAGAAGACTCTACATCAATCAATTTCTAGTTTTGTGGAGAGTCTTTGATAAAAAGAAGAATTTTATCTCTTTTGCTCTTTTAAAAATGACGTGGTCATGCAGAGACCATCACGTATGAAAAGGTAAATGACTGAGGTCGCGTGTACTCGTGTTGGACTAGTTTTGACCCTAACAAATTTGTAATTCAGTAATTATAGTGTATGAAACCCCCCATAATAAATGTTCAACAAAAAAAACAACCGTTGAAAACTAAAAACAATCTATTGATTCCAAAAATATTAGCTTGCATCAAGGATGGTTGTTCGGCTCATTTAAGATGTGCCACTCAGAATAACGTGTGGGTTGTATAGAATTTGAGGGAGAGGCAAAAGAAAAACTAGGATTAATGATTGGAGTAATACAACATTTGGGTCGTCAACAACATCACCTGAGACTTGATGACAAATTGGGCAGAGATTACGACGACAATAAGCAGTGTCAAACATGTATCATGCCAATTCATTTCAGTAACTTCTACTCGTGTTTTCAACGCAGTGGGAGAATATGATCGTGTTATGGACCTATGGAACGAATACATGTCCATCTCGTACTCAGGTATGTAGTAAAGGTGAGTTCTTCGCTGAGTGTGGTAAAGAATGATGTTACCCTGCAGTGCGTCGAATTTTAGTAGTTATATGATATGAATATCAAGACATGACGGTTCTTGCTTGTTTTTAAGTCCCATATCACATATTAACCCATATTTGGTTCACAACTTACAAGCCTCCATGAAGCCTTTAGTTTGCATAGAAAACAAGAATAGTATCGTGGTTAAGATTACATTACAAGCATTATTCTTCGGATGGAGATAAATATATTACAAACTAGCTTTCACTTGTTCCTCCTGGCTTCACAGATCTGCATGCAATGTAGACAAAAACCACTCATTAATTACCAAAACAAACCATCCAAACACTAAAATGTTGCAACCTAGTGCAAGCAATCTACATAAACATTTAAGGTCCGAACAAAGACCGTAACATCATCATGGTCATTAACTTAAACAATAAATACAAGGCATCGCTAAATCAAATTCATTACACCATAACTTTCAATTTTTCATGACCAAACTAAAAGATTTGTTTACTGTTATAGTTGGCCATGAAAGGTATAAAAAGATCAGTCTAGCAGTAAAGGAAAGATGCAGACAAAAGCCAACTAAAGATCCCAACTCACTTTGAATATTCTAAACTCATAAAGTACAAAACTAAATAAAATATGAACTTTAGAATCGTTAAAGAAAGTTATTAACCTTTAACTCATGAACTGAATCAAGAAGAAGATCCCAACATTTGAATTCATTACAAAGCTAGCAACTAAGATTAATCATTACAAATACAAAAACAAATAAAGAAAGTTAATAACCTTTTACCTCTTGAAATGAATCAAGAAGAAGAACGTTTCCCTTCACAATCAAGACTCTCGTCGAAATTCTTCGAAGGGTATTTAGCAGTCACAACACCGACCTCGAACACCAAATTATCACCAGAGGAGCGAATCCCTGTGATAGACCACCACTGAAAAAACGCTCTGACCCGAATCCCACGGAGCTCAGCGATCTGACCATGTGTGATCCGACCAGTTACTTTGTTTGAGTAAGTGGCGAGGTAGTTGTCGGGAGGAAGAGTGATTTTGCAAGTCCCGTGGAGGAAGAGGGAGAAATCTCCGGAGGTTTTGTTGATGTAGTAGTCTTTGACGGATAGAGGGAGGAGACCAATCGGGAAACCATGGTTAGTGAGCTCCGCGTGAGCACGAGTCGGTGGTGGTTTGAGTTCTGGGATCGGATCTTGTAAGGAGAGAGGTAAGAGGATGAGGAAGGAGAGAAGGAAGAGAGATGATGTCTTCATGTTCGGTTCGCGACGGAGGAAACAAAGCTTTGAAACCGTAGAAGTGTTTTGCAGAGTTATCTGTTTTTAATTGACTTTTCTGTTTTGGAGACTTGGTTTTGTGTTTTTGTTGACTTTATAATTTTTTTTATAATCTTCATAGATTTTTAATTGAAAATATTAGTTATGAAATTATCACCTTACGAAATGTGATGACATCTAGCATATTTCACAATATATTTTTGTAATTAATTTTGCAAAACTTGAAGAAAGGAAATGTTTCTCTGATCCAGTTCAAGTAGAACGAGTTGTACCTTAGAGCATTTTCATTTTTTTACTACAGTTCTATAATAAATTTGTTCCAATTTATGGTTTCTAAACTTCTTCTTTTAAAATAATTTTATCATTTATCTTTGAAAACAGAGACAAAATAACATTTTACTATATTAAAAATTTTATTTATAAATGCATACATTAGAATAAAACTTATGTTTATTATATATATTTTTATTTTAGAAAAAAATAAAGACGAGCTAGAGATGTTTTTGCATGAATTAATATATGTGTTTTTACTAAAATGTTAGGTTCATATATAGATATAAGACTAAAAATATTTCTAATGTAAAATTTCATTTAAAAAAAAATAGAATAAAAGAGAATATAGAATAAAAATATATCAATCTCATTTTATGTCTCATTCCATAATAGAGTGATAGATAAATAAAAAATAAATTATTCTATTTATATAATAAATTATATTATGAATTGAGAAATAGAATAGGATTAGAGTGTTTTATACTCTATATTCTCTTTTATTATATTTTAGAGTTAAAAATGGAGTTGCATCAGAGATATCTTAAAAACTTCCTAATTGCAAATAAAATCTTACTTTGTCTTAATTCCCTCAACGGTGGCTGCAGAATTTTTTTCATTAACAAACAAGGTATTATTATCTCATGTTTGTGTTCTTCCTTCAATGTATAGCTTTCGCCATACCATAATAAAGTTTGTTAGGTGGGTAAGATGGTCAAGTTGGTTAATGGTTGATATGAAGCTTAATGTATAGAGATACACATAAATATATTTAAGACATTTGGTACACTGTACATTGACATTTTTGCTTAATTCAAATTATACTGAAATCTTTTCTACCATATTTCACTCGGTTTCTTTATGTTACAAATGGCATACCCACGAAACATTCATAGTAGTCTAAAAGAGACTAGCCAGTTATTGAATATTTGAGCACATAACCTAAAATACGACTTTAACTTGTTAAGAACCTTCCACTAATAAACGGTGGTCAGGGTTCGGGTTTGGCGGTGGAAAGATTAAATCGACAGGCTTGAACCGCATCGTCAATGGACAGGAACACATACTCCT
This sequence comes from Eruca vesicaria subsp. sativa, assembly GCA_932364175.1. Lineage (NCBI taxonomy): Eukaryota > Viridiplantae > Streptophyta > Magnoliopsida > Brassicales > Brassicaceae > Eruca > Eruca vesicaria. Next base: position 373,621 of record CAKOAT010079599.1, read on the forward strand.
TTCCTATCTTCTCTACAAAATGTGCTAACATCATCTTTTCTAAGACTTCAAATCTTGGATTTATTATCACCATCTGCACTCAAAAAGTATATAATCTTTTTTGAGTTTTTGTAAAGTATTCTAAGGACTCTTTTAAAAAGTGAAGAAGTGTATAAACCTTGATGCCTTTTGATACAAGTATTCTCCGGACTTCGAGTAGTGTTTCCATCCCGGTCATGTCAACGCTTGAAACACCTAAGAGACAACACACTATTAATTAGCAATTAAAAATTAAAAAGATAACATGTATTTAGTGACAAAATCAAGATAAAATATGTTTGATAGTGACTCACCAGAGAGATCAAGAAGGAGAAACTCGACGCCTTCAGGTTCATCACGAATCCACCTCAAGATCCTTTCACGGACGTAAGTACTGTTAGCAAAGAAGATAGGAGAACCCATTTGAAGAATAACATAACCAAGCATCTCCTCAGCGACAGGGTACTGTTCTATGTCACGAAACATAACCGAGTTTGGTATTCTTCCCAATTTACAAGTGGAGGGCCGTGCAACGTACAACAATGCTCTCAAGACAGAGAATCCAACGGAAATAATGAGACCGTAGTCCATGCTAATGAAAGAGACACCGAAGAAAGCAGACATGCAGACGAGGAAATCAAACTTGTCAACTTTGAAGAGATGGTACATCTCTTCGTAGTCGATGAGGCCCAACATGGCTGACATTATGATGGCTGCGAGAGCAACTAGTGGTGTGTAGCTGAATAGAGGCGCTAGGAAGAGAAGCACTAGCATCATGCAAAAGCCCATCACTATGTTGGACATTGGTGTCTTTGTCCCTGCGTTGTAGTTCACTGCTGTCTTTGAAAATGGCCCTGAAAGTTCCCGCCAATATTTAGCATCACAGGGTATTTTCAGGCTTATTCAAAAAAAAAAAAAACTATTTTTCAGGCTGTAAAATATATTGGACAAATCTATCAAATAGCTCTAAAAAATTATAACAAAAATTTCACATAAGTAGAAAAATCTCCAAAATAATACTAACTAGATCTCGACCCGCACAACCGTGCGGGTATTTTAATACGAAAATATTTGAAATTATCTAATACTCACTCTGGTTTAAATAGATGATGTTTTATAAGATTTATTTTATTTTAAAATATAAGATGTTTTGAGATTTAGGGTATATTTTGAGGTTTTAAAATTATCTTTAACTTTATTGGAAACTGTTCAACCGATAAAATTTTACTCTGTTTAATAATTTGTTGAATGATTATAAAATTATATCTTTAAAAATACTTTTGTAAAAGAATGTAAATTTCTTAATTTTTGTACTGTGATCCAAAACATCATATATTAAGTAACAGAGGGATTAAAATTTATCAATAAATAAATATAATTTGATTGTATATACTATCCAATTTTATAATAATATTTATGTAGCTTATAATATTATTAATTTAAAATTTCTAAATTTGTATTTTTGTAACAATTTTAAAAAACATTATTATGTAACATTACTAATTTATATATTTTGTTTTATTTCTAAATTTTAAATATATAAAAAGTAAATTAAATTGGACGTACATAATACATAAATAAAATTTTGGGATATTGTTAAAAGTTTATTACATAATTTTAATATTTTGTTAAAAAAATGAATTAAATTTTAATTATATTCTATCATAATTAAATTTTAATCAAATAATTTTTGAAACTATATCTTGAAAAGATTCTATAAGATTTTTAACACATTTTGTTAGAATTTTCTTAAAACTATTTATTTGTATTTCAAATAAAAATTAAAGATATGAAAAGATATTATAATGACGTTATGTAAATTTATATAAAATTTTTAAGGATAGTCCAAACTAAAAAAATCACACATGAAGTGAGTCATGACTTCTCTTTTAATATAATAGATTAAAGACTAAAATGACCAAATTAATCCAAATCCTACATTTTTTATCATAACCTCATCTTCTTAATACTAAACTCTAGACTATCTAGTCACTAAACTCAAACCTAATATAATAATTTAAACATTCTTAATTAATGTTATTTTAGAAATTTCTTCTGTTCTGCGCTATTTTAGAATAAGAATATGTTAAATACTTAAATGTTATTTTACTGTATTTTCAAATATATATTAAAATTAAAGTAATTACCAGTTGTCAAATAACAAGAAGTAAAGGAGCCGATTATGTTCATAAGACCAAATGCTATCATCTCTTTGTTCCCGTCCGTTTGTTCGTTCTTCATTACAGCGAAGCTTCTTCCGATGGCAATCCCTTCCTGAAATTAACCATTAACATTCTTATTAAATCACACATATAGGTGAAATATTAGTTATAAAGAAAACATGGTGAAATATAATTATTTACAGCCAAAGCGATGAGCCCAGTAACGATTCCGGCCTTCAAAACCAACGGTAGATACTTGGCATCGAAGGTCAAATATTGAATAGAAGAAGGGTTTAGTCCTTTCTTTAGAGGCCCAACCTGTATGCAGAAACATACTATTAATAGAAATCCAAGTTACTAACTCTTTTAACCATTCCGTGAACTTTATCTTTGTTTGTTAGTATACAATATTATCTAAAAATGCATTGCTAGTGTGTAACAACGCAAAGAAATGTGCTCACAGTTTTGATCCCGTGTTCTGCTCCTTTCACAAAATAAGCAACTAGGCAACCCACAAGGACAACCACCATTGGACCCATTGCTGATACCCAAAATAGCTTTGGTTTTATCTTCTTCTGCAATAGTTGCAAACATATTATATTCTTGTGAGACACTTGAGAAAGCAGTGGATATTATTTTACTATACATATACATGTTTCAGGATAAAAAGGATTAGCTTGTGGATAATAAACAAGGAAATAAAAGTTTTTATGGTCAACAGAACTGTTCAAATTACTTTTTCCAAAATTTCCAAGTCAAATTGGGTATGTAAAAAAGGCAAGAAATGATTACAAAAGAGAAAAATAGAATAGTGGAAGATTTGTGAGGGACCAATGATTTTGTCTCTAATAAACGGATAAAGCATTAAAATAAATAAAAGAAAGAGAAGAAAGTATACGATGTATCGAGTAGATTGGAGGAAAATAAGAAAACAGGCCCCAGCGAGTGCACTTTGCCATTTCCACTGCACCAAGTAACACCCTCCCAAGTTAAATACAATTAGCCACCATAATGAATACTTTTTACTTAAGAAAATAGATTGAAAGTGAGACCTCATCACGGTGGCTGAAGACCGAGTGGAGAACTGAAACGACGTCGGTTTTGTGCGTAAAGTGGACTATACCAAAGATTCCCTTAAGCTGTTGTAGGAGAATGATGATAGCTGTGCCGCCCATGAAGCCTGTTATGGTCGAGTGCGACAAGAAATCCACCAACATCCCCAACCTATATACACATGCATTCGTTAATTAATATACAAGTAACTAAACATTAACTTCTTAACGTAAAAAAGATTAGCATAAAGCCAATGTTAGAAATTATAGTTATAATTTCTATTATGACATTGTGATAAAATATAAGAGATAAAGATTGATATATAGATTAATAAAAAAAGTAAAAACTTAAGAACCTGAAGAATCCCAAAGCAAATTGGAATACACCGGTGACGAAAGCGGATGTGAAGATCAAATGAAGGTAGAGGTTAGGATCCGTTTTCAACAAGTCCTCACCAAATGTCTCAGCGATCAGCAAAGAGCATGCTGCGACTGTACCAACCGCTAGAGTGTTTGAACTTCCTAACACGGCGTACACAAATGGCGGCACAAAGCTTGAATCTGAATTCACATCATTTTTATAAGGAACATATAGAACTATAAGTATATGTCCAGTAAAATCATTTGGAGCGAGTTTAATGTATAAGAGCAAATTAGTTAAGAGAAACATTAAAAAGTTGGAATTAGGTTTTACGTTGAATATGTCATATTTGTTTTAATTTCTGTTTTATTTTCTCTAGCAATTTTAGTTACATATGGTATATGATTTGGATCTTAATTTTTAGCTATATAACTATAGATGTAATATATGTAGTGGAAGTTTTTATAAATGATTCACGAAAGAAAACCACGTCTTTTTAAAAAAGTTACTTTGTAATATTCAAGTTATTTTTTTATATTAGTCGTTTCAGAAAATGAAAAGTCACTCTTGAATTTGGCTGGCAAAAAGACACTCTTGAGAAATCAATTTAAGTGGCTTCATACTGTTCGGAATCAGATTCAGTGTTAATATTAATTTAACAATAAACACAAGTTTTTAATATAGAGAAGAATAAAATTATTGGCACTATAGTGGCATGACGGCACCTATAGAATACACGTTGAAAGTAAAATTACAGTGAATAACCTTAAATTGACAGGGTTACCATCTAAGTGAAAGTCCATAACTATAACCTGGACCAACCAAATTCAATTTAAGCTGCTGGATAAATTCCATAGGTGAACTAGTCCGAGATTGACAGCTTGGCTCACCAAATTGTAGTAAACTTTAAAATAATATATTAAAAAAAATCTACTGACTTAGAAATACCAATTAAGTTTAAATGATAAATTTAAAAATATTAAATTTTACAACAGATTACAAAAAGAATAATGGATTTAAAAATCAACTAGAATACATAAATGTAAAACACATCTAAACACACGTTCCTTCTTAGTTTATTTTTAATAATTGTGCAAAATCAAAACTACACCTTTATGCGAAATCACTTGAGACAAAAGTTTTCCAATTTTTATAATTACTAAAATCTAGCTTTCATGTATTAATGATATTCAAAGCGTGCAATTAATAATTCATATAAAAAAGATTCTGCATAATAAAAATATAAAAAGGAAGAAATCTTACATAGGCCAATGATGGGAGGGATACCGGCAAGATTAGCATAACTGATACCCTGAGGAACGGCAAGGCTGGTGATGGTTATTCCGGCAAGCACATCATACCTTAGTTTCTGCAGATTGTACTTAGGGAGCCACTCAAAGATTGGAACAAAATACTGCAATGTCTTTTTTGTTTTCATCAAACCGTTTGGCTCTTGTGATATTGGTTTAAATGGATCATCAGGAAAGAAAGTTTCCTTACATTTCGCACTAAATTTAAGAAAAAAGTTTCTTGGGGGCAAGAAGTTTACTCCTCGACCCTTTGGTATCGAGGAGTTTGTTCTATCTACACTCTCCATGGTTACAAAAACAAGCAAGCAAGATGTAATATCTTTGTCTTTGCTTTTCTATATATTTTTGAGTTGGTTGTAGAGAATTGGAGAGTATGGGTTGTGTTATATAGATGGATGGCCAAAGATAGTGGGAGATGATGTTATGGATTTTTTCAACGTGATGAGTAAATATTGGTTTGTCTTTTTTTGGTAATAAATCTCCTATATTATCTCTACAACACTTGATTCGGTATCTCTATATATACACAGTGCCAGTATGTATTTTAACTTAAAAAACATCTTTCATAACTGAGTGTAAATTTATGATAATTTAGAAAAACAATATTCGGGGAAAATATTTGTTTTGTTGTTACAAATGATGTAAGGCCATCTTAATTATATATGTTTAATATATATTGTAAGAACATATTACGCAACAATATTCGTTATAAGATTATAAAAAAGAAAAAGGCTGACGTGTTGCATGAGTGGCTTGAGAATGTCTTTATATTTCTTCAAAATTAAATTTATATAAGAGAAAATCAAAAACATTTAATAAATAAATTAAACATGTGTGGCGTATCCACTGTCTTTTATGTATTAAATGATAAAGATTGAACATGTTTATCATTATCTATGAGAATCAAATCAGGACCTTAAGAAGTGGGAGATTATGATTACAAAAATTAAAAGTTAAAACTCTTCTCCAGGGAATAACTCATCCTTTAACGAAGGGGCAATTCACTGAATCTGAATAAAAGTTACATACCAAAGATCGTCATCTTCCTTGTGCAGCAAGTTAACTCAGGGTAATTTGGTAGAACATCTGTTCTTTGCCATCAGGAAAATATATGAATATACAATATCTGCAAAGATTGTTATCATCCTTTCTCTATGATGTGATACAAGTGAAGTCTTAACTATTACATGGATACTCATCAGGTTGCATAATGATTTCTTTTATAAGGATGAAATAAAGTTGCAAATGACATCAGCCATCTGAGAATCATATTCAGGTCCTTCCATCTGGAAATGGCTAACACCTTCAATGAGGTGTGTTTCAGTGCGTCCAGCTGCAGATTTAAGCTTCTTCTTGAGTTGGCTAACGCTAATGAGTTCATGACGCAAACATGAAACCGAGTTATCAGCAGAGACAGAGAAACTGTAAATAAAGTCACCACACTCTACCCTAAAATCATCAGGACAACTCTATTCTAAGTTAAAAACAATGCTAATCTTCTTCTTTCCACTGAACTTTCTTATTCCATTCTCATGTATACTATTATTCCCCAAAGTTTATCATCTATACTCAAAGCCAAAGAGGGATCTATCTAAATGTGGAGAAAAAATAGGAACAAGACAGATGCTTAACCTACACTACACAAAGAGAGTTCCATCAACTAAACCACTTAAAGATACATTTAACTGGTTCACTGAAACAGAAAGCAGTGCCCTCAGTTTGAATAGTAACTCAGAAGAAACCAAACAATGAACTGTTACAACTAACTTGTAAGATCTAATTAGCATATAAACACAAACTAAAAAAAACCTTACCAGCAGAAGAACCAACGAGCAAGATCCTATCAGCATCAAAACTCTGAACAAGCCACCGACAAACAGAGACCACATCCTTGACCTCAGCGAAGCCAGTAAGAGTAGCTCTTCCCGTAGATTTCCCAGCGCCTCTCGTGTCGAAAGTAACAGACCAAAAACCCTTACAAGCCAACTCAGAAGCTATGCCTTTGAGTAAAGCTTGACAACCACCCATGAGCGAGAAGGGATGCACCAACACTATTCCCGTCGTCGTTGTTTCCTTGTACGACGTCGTCTCTGTGTTTGAAGATTCTCGTGTGAAGCTTCACTCCTTCCTCCGAATCAACTTTACACGATTCCACTATGAAGTTTGACGACGACATTTTCCGTAAAGATGAAATCTTTTGTGTCTTAAGGATTTGGGTATTTTCCGGCGGAGTTTGAAAAGGGCATTTTCCGACAAGATGAGACAGAGTGTTTTGTTTGTATTATTTATAGACATGTTTGGTTTACACTAGTTTTGTTTGGGCCTGGTTTCTAAGGCTAAGCCAATATAGCCCAATAAAGCCCATATTTTAGAGGCTTTATTTATTTTAAGGGCCTTTTTCTAGGTAAACTAGTCTACCTTAGAGATTTTCGATTAAATTAGTCTAATTATCAGCATTTATTTTTGTTATAACGTTTTATAGTTTTCCTTTGTTTAATTATATCATTTGTTGTAAGCCTATCTTAATTAAAAAATAATTGATTAGCATAAACGTATCTCAAATGATATTCAGCCAACCAAAACTAAACTAAAACTCCACATTTGTATACAGAAAGGTACACACACAAAAAAAAAGTAACCGCATGTTGTATAATTATCGAAAACAAGAAAATGTAGAATTTGTGTTCGATTTTTGTTGTTTTTCTTTACAACTATTATTATCCGTTTGACTCTAGTTATTTGTTGTGATCATATGTTTTACTGATGTGACATATAGTAGATAAAAGTCACCTTATTGACTTCCTAGAAAAATGTTTGTTTTTTTGTTTCTAAAGAGTGAATTCGACCGGGACTCAGTCAAATCCTTGTTTTTCTGCCTGAAACTTGGGTCAATTTGCCCAAAGCTAGTAACAAAACTCCAGTCATTTAGGAGTAATCTTGTGATCAATATATATTCTCAATTTAAGACTATAAACATTTGGTTAACAAATTTCTAAAACATTAATAAATATATTGTTTTCTTCAGCAATTTTGGATGTTTATTTATTTAACATTTTGTTAAAGAATATAACAAATTCCATGTTTTTGCTCCCCAAGTTTCTCAGCAAGCAATGATAGTGTACGTTAATTTTCCTTTAAAAATAAATAAAGATGTCTCTTACTCTCCGCGGCTGATGTTAACAAACCCTTTATTCGAGGATATTTGTTGCTAACTAAATCTATATACATAAGAATGAAAAGCTTCTTAACTTAGGTTGTTATCATTATTGATTGATAGAGTCACCTCGCTCTCTGTGTATCTTAGTAAAAGACGTACTTCCTTTCAGGTTTGATCAAACGCGAGAAAGTTACAAACACACACAAAATCATTCAACCATAAATGACAAAAGGTGCTTCTAATATTCCACCATCGAAAGTGTTTCTTCGACCAGTTCTGATTCTCGACACAACTTCTGATCCTTCCCCAGAGACTCTGCGCAAAAGGTCCATTTTTTATTTAACCAATAATTCATTCGGGATGAACAACTTTTGCTTACCGCATTCAATCATATATTTCGTAATTTTTTATGGTTATTTTGATACTTTCTTTATGGTGAATTTTCAAGCCTAACCATATGAAAATATATCCACTTAGTTGTTTCTATATATCCTCTTGTTCTAAACTTCTAGTTTGTTACTATTCTAATAATCAAATGTTACCTTCGTATAGATACCCTAAACGGCCGCTATGGAACCGACAAGTAATGGCAACGTTGTTCCGTTAAATGTACGTAAAATATGTATCTGTTTTTGACTTTTTTTTCTTCGTTTTAGTAATTCAATTTAAGCTTTCATATCAAGAACATCTATCTTTTCTTTAAAGAATATTAAAACAAAAGTATAAAAAGAACCATTTAAAGAATAACTGTTTTTCTAGGGAGTATAATAGAGCCATGTCGATTGCAAGTTGTTTTGGAATTTATACAAAAAGTGTTTAATTTGAATGAACATTCTTTTCAAGGAGCGGGAGAGAGATGAAGATTTTGAAGTTGGTGAGGTAGAAGAGTTTCAAGATAACCAAAGTGTGGTATCTCTCAAGTCCAACGATTCTGATCTTAAGAAGAAGACCAATGATGAGGAGACAAAGCAGAAAGGTGGCTGGACTAACGCAATCATTTTGCTAGGTACACTTACTTTTTACACATACAAAAAAATCTATAGTCATAATGTAACCAAGACAAAGTCCTGTGTACACACACTCTAGTAGTTTTTACTATAGTCTTTTTTTTTTTTTTACAAAGTTTTTACTATAGTCTTTGTTGTGTTTCTACCACCATTTATAATAGGGAATCAAGGATTAGCGACATTGGCCTTCTTTGGGGTGGGAGTGAACCTTGTTCTATTCCTAACACGTGTCATGGGACAAGGCAATGCAGAGGCTGCAAACAACGTAAGCAAGTGGACAGGAACAGTTTACATGTTTTCACTTGTTGGTGCATTTCTCAGCGACTCATATTGGGGTCGTTACTTAACATGCACGATCTTCCAAGTCATCTTCGTCCTCGGTGTGGGTCTCCTCTCTTTCACTTCTTGGTTTTTCTTGACTAAACCTCGAGGTTGTGGCGATGGAAACCTCATCTGCAACTCTCCGTCTTCACTCGGCGTTGCTATATTTTATTTATCAGTTTATCTTGTAGCGTTTGGATACGGAGGTCACCAGCCAACGCTGGCTACTTTCGGTGCAGACCAGTTTGGTGATAATGACAAAACCTCTAAAGCTGCGTTTTTCAGCTACTTCTACTTTGCACTTAATGTCGGAGCTCTCTTTTCAAACACTATCCTTGTTTACTTTGAGGATAGAGGGTTGTGGACTGAAGGGTTCTTGGTGTCACTAGGCTCTGCTATTATTGCATTAGTTGCCTTTCTTGGCCCGACAAAACGGTATCGTTTTGTTAAGCCTTGTGGGAACCCGTTACCACGCCTGGCGCAAGTGTTCGTGGCCACTGTTAGGAAGTGGAGTGTTGACAGGCCAGATAACCACCAGGAGTTGTATGAACTCGAAGGCCCTGAATCCGCTATTAAAGGAAGTAGAAAGATATTTCATAGCACCAAATTTGTTTTCTTGGATAGAGCAGCAGTGATTACTGAGGATGACAGGTAACACAACAAAATCGAAACAATACATCAATACATATATATACTAATGACATTATATTATCCTTTATAAATTACTTCATTATTTTTTCAACTACCAGAACTATGTTCTAATATGATTATATATTTGGACAAATTTCATAAACATAATCTTCTTTAAATTTTTGTCACAAAAATAACATTTTGAAAAAACTCCAACATCTAATATTTATTAATTAATAAAAACACTAATTATCTTACCTCTTAAATCCTAACTCCAATTCCACTTTCTAGATAATAAACTCTAAACTTTAATCAATAAATCTTAAACATAAATATATAAATATATTCATCTTTTACTCTGCGTATGCTTTTTGAGAGATTTTTTTGTGTTATTTTTTGAATAAAACTTGAGTTAATTAGTGCTATTTGAGGATATTTATCTATATCCTTTTTTATCGCCATCTCTTAACTTAAGGTATTTTACAATCCATATAATATAGGAAAGGGACAAGGATCAATGCATGGAGGCTATGCAGTGTAACACAAGTAGAGGAAGCAAAATGTGTGATGAAAATGCTCCCAATATGGCTATGCACTATAATCTACTCAGTGATCTTCACACAAATGGCTTCATTATTCGTGGAACAAGGCGACGTAATGAACGCAAACGTCGGTAAGTTCCACATCCCCGCGGCAAGCATGTCGGTCTTCGACATATGCAGCGTCTTGATATCAACAGGAATCTACCGCCACGTCATATTCCCATACGTGCGCCCCACGGAACTTATGAGGATGGGGATAGGTTTAATCATTGGTATAATGGCAATGGTGGCCGCAGGATTAACAGAGATCCAACGGTTGAGACGAGTCCTCCCGGGGCAAAGGGAAAGTGAGCTTACTATTTTGTGGCAGATACCTCAGTATGTTCTTGTGGGAGCTAGTGAGGTGTTTATGTACGTTGGACAGTTAGAGTTCTTTAATGGACAGGCACCAGATGGGTTAAAGAACTTGGGAAGCTCTTTGTGTATGGCTTCTATGGCGTTAGGTAATTATGTGAGTAGTTTGATGGTGAATATTGTTATGGCTATAACTGCGAGAGGGGAGAGTCATGGGTGGATACCGGAAGATCTCAATGAAGGTCATATGGATAGGTTTTATTTTTTGATTGCGATATTAGCTGCTATTGATTTTGTGTTTTATTTGGTCTTTGCCAAGTGGTACCAACCTATCAGCCATGATGAAGATAGCATCAAGGGTACTGGTGTGAACCGGAAGACTATCTCAGAATTGGACCAAGTTTGATTTTTTTTTCTTTTCTATTAAGAGTTTTAGTTTTTTTTTTTCCTTTTGAGATTTTTTTTTCTAGTGGAATAATTGATAGGAGATGATCTTTGTTTGTTTTTATAAACTCAAGTGTTCATTAGGGATAGCATAATGACTAGGATTTTGTTGTTGAATATTCTCCCTACTCCTTTGTGTCAACAAAGAAGTCCAATATTCAAGAATGATTTGCTTGCTTCTCTAGTATTAACAAAAACAATTCATTTTATTAAAACTTCAAATATTTCCCGTATAGGAATGTAAATATATATGTCTTGGATCTCTCCAGCTTGTAAATGAAGCTTGGCCTCCTCTGGTTTAATAGTGTGCATGAATGTAAGATAAAATAGAGAAACTGTACTTTACTACAATGGAGTTTGCTAAAATAGTAATTTTAAATATAGAAGAAAAAAATAGCAATATATTTTAGAGATATTATTATAGAAGTAAGATGGGTAGATATGCTCTACTAGTGATTATTGTTTGATAACATAAATACATGGCTAATATCACAAAGCTCAAGGGAAAAAAAGCCAAAATAAGGTTGAACATAGTGATTAGCAAAAGATGTTACTGACAGATAGAGATTAAGGAGAGAACAAGGTGCCATAAATTTCTAAAAACACTTGGATTATAACACTGTGGTGTTGAAGAGAGTTCAACGATAGAAAACACTGAAGAAGCTCTTGTAGCTCAGCTGCTGCAAAGATCTGTCTCTCAACGATCATCTCCACCATTGACGTTCTAAAATCCTTATACGGATCGTGTGACTTCTTCACCACCGCAAAACTCTCCGCCGTGGAATACTCCGAGGAGAAGCTTCTAGAAGAAAAGAGTGTATCTCTATCGTCACTTTCTTCTTCTCCCTCGCTACACGACCAGCACCAAGACCCACTTGACTTAAAACTAGAGGCAAGAAGAGAATCGGAACCACACTGAGATGATCTCTGCTTCCTCTTTGTCTTGATCCTCTTCCTTAAATCTCGAAAGGAACGGCTTCCTTCGTAGAAAGGGTTCGAAGGGAAGGCATAAGGCTTAGGTTTGTGACTGTACACACGTGGAGCTTTGGTAAGGAAGAATCTCTTGGAAGAGGTGGTGTGACTTGCAACAACAGAAGTGTCAACGACGTCGGTTAGATCTCGTGGTCGGCAAGAGCTTAGAGATGACCGGACTATGCTTGGAACTTTGAGTCTCATTCTTTTGTCCATGTTAGAGAATGTCTATGGAGAGATAAGGAAAGTGGCTATTGAAGAAGACTCATGTATTAAAGGAGTGTATGTCATACGAGACTTGTGACTTGTGAGGTAAGAAGAGATAGATTATCTGTTATTTTTTTCTTTCTTGTTTTGGTATGTATATTTCGTAATATTGATGATACTTTAATGATTACAACATTTTACTTACTCATTATGCAATGGTCTTTTGTCTTCTACCTGTCGTCTTTAACTTAAAACTATTCGAATAGCTGACACCAAAAATATACTTTTGGAATTTTCCTTCTTGATCTCTTCTTTCTGTTTTTATTTTGTGTATATACGTTTGATATTTCTTTGCTCGTTTTAAAACTATTAAAATATATTAATTTGAAATTTTTGACATAAACTCTGTTTTGTAATGCTTGTCATCTAGCAAAAGTCAGTTCTCCTTTAGCTTTTCGAATTCCTGACCATCAGGCAATTTTTTAAAGTTCTCGTAGTTATGTAAAGAGCAGAATGATTTTTTTTTTTTTTTTGTAATGGGGGAGCAGAATGATTATCTCTTTAGTTTTCATTTTTTTCTTGTATATTTTCTTTTCTGTATTTCTTTTTTAGTATATACCATCTTGTTTCGTTAAAGTGCACTATTCATTTTATGATTTTTATTTGTGTATGATAAAATTCTTTTTAAAGTGGAAAAATGTATGATAATATATTGATGATATTGTGCATTCTGTATGGTATAACAGAGTGTTCCAAGCAAAACGTACATGATATACTTATATGGTGATGAGTTAGTTCAATCTACTTTCCTTTCCCGTTGTTGTGAGTACTGAGTAGGAATAGCTACAATGCTGACTCTACCTTTGTAATTAAATATTGGTTTTGTATTACAATATGTATGTCTACTATATGTTAGCAAATGGTTACAATACGTATGTTTCAGTCTCCATTGGTTTGAAAGATATATGTTTCAATGTTAACAAAATATTTACAACTTACAAGGTGTACTAGATCATAACCCGCCCGATTGGGCGGGTCTTTATTTTTATGGTATATATAAATATTTCAAAAAGTACAATCTAATGGTTCCAATTTTACTAAGTAATAGTATACTGTTTAAATATTGTATTTCATCATTGTATTGTGTAACAGGGGCGTCGGTATAATATTTTGACCCGTTAATATTTTAGTAATAGTTTATAAGATTTTTTTTGCTAAATTTGGTACAAAGTTATATACACGAAACAATTTAGTCAAATTTTTAAGTTAAATTTTCAATGAAGAATTAGAAAGCAAGTATATCACTGTTAAAAACTTATAACAATAGTCAATATAAATTATATAAATAAAATATATATTATTCTTGATTTATTCTAAATAAATTTAAAACACGAGTATATATATGTAAAAATAATTTTCAGAAATAAAGTAATATTAATGATAGAAAACCCAAAATCAATAATAATGATANATGAAGAATTAGAAAGCAAGTATATCACTGTTAAAAACTTATAACAATAGTCAATATAAATTATATAAATAAAATATATATTATTCTTGATTTATTCTAAATAAATTTAAAACACGAGTATATATATGTAAAAATAATTTTCAGAAATAAAGTAATATTAATGATAGAAAACCCAAAATCAATAATAATGATACTTTGGACCACATTAATCTTTAGTTTAATAAATAATAAAACCCATTAGATTTGTAGGCTATCATTGTTTCCAATCACCAGAATTTTAAATATTTCTTATTCATGTTTCCAAACACTTAACTTTTTGTACTTCAGCTTTAATAGTATAGATGTGTATAGTCTCCATTGGTTTGAAGTTTATTCGTTTTATCTTCAGCTATTTTGAAAGAAAACAAAAACGTGTGTCAGCTCACCACTTATCCAGCGCTTGTTAATGGGCTTCAGCCCACAACTAAACGACGACGTTTTAGAGTATCAGAGAACTCTTCCCCCGTGGACCAGTTCCCCCCACGAAGCTCTCCTCGTCGTCGTCCTGAGCTTCAACGAAAAAAGCCATGAACAGTGAACCACCGATGGAGATCGACGATTCAGATAACATTCTCGATCTCACCAGCTGCCAGCTCCACAATCTCGACTCCATCGAATTACCTCCGACGTTAACCGAGCTAGACCTTACGGCGAACCGTTTATCCGAATTGGACTCGAGGATCGCTCACCTCTCCACGCTCAAGAAGCTCTCCCTTCGCCAAAACCTAATCGAAGACTCCGCCGTCGAGCCTCTCTCTCGCTGGGACGCCTTATCCGATCTCGAGGTATCGAAATCTCACGAATCTCTTAATAAATAGTGATATCCAAGGCCGGACCTAGGATTTGATGATTCATCGTTGTTTATGTAGGAGTTGATTCTGAGAGATAACAAGCTAGCAAGAGTACCGGATATAAGCATATTCTCGAAGCTTTTGGTTTTTGATGTATCGTTCAATGAAATCACTTCGTTGGAAGGATTGTCAAAGGCATCTAGCACGTTGAAGGAGCTATATGTGTCTAAGAATGAAGTTAACAAGATTGTGGAGATTGAACATTTGCAGGAGTTGCAGATTCTTGAGCTTGGGTCTAATAGATTGCGGGTTTGTAGTTATCCCTTACTTTTGATGTTTTCTGATTGCTTTTACAATGCTTCTCTAGCCAGTGACCTAACGCCTAGCACCTAGAACGACTAAGCTAACGCCTAGATTATTAGTTAGGAGGCTTAGACCATGATTAACCCCAGTTTCTTAACTGGGATTCTTAGGTTAAGAAACATCTCTTAAATAAGAGATATAAGAGCTGTTTCTTAGCCAAAAAGTGTAAAAGAAAAAGAAAGTGTCAAATCATAAGTTGAGAACTCCGGCTAAGAGGTCGGGGTTAATCATGCTCTTAGGCGTTTATAAATGATAACAATATATGTATGTAATTTTTTATATTAAATCTTATTTCTTACAAATGATAAAATTTATATTATTTTGTTTTCATCAGATTTCTATATTATAATAGATTAATTATTATAATTTATGAGTAATAAACTATATATTATATATTATTACAATATTGTAATTGTCTAAGCGGCTCAAAAGGTAATCACCACGGTCTTACAAGGCCAATAGACCGCTTTCTTGAACACTGATTCTAGCCAATGAATATGAAAGTTTTGAGGTTTATTCAGGTAATGGAGAATATGGAGAACTTGACAAAGTTAGAAGAACTGTGGCTTGGAAGAAACCGTATCAAAGTTGTGAACTTGTGTGGGCTCAACTGTATTAAAAAGATTAGCGTGCAGAGTAATCGATTGACCTCTATGAAAGGATTTGAGGTGTGCATCTTTTTAGCTTTATGCAGATACACGAATCATCATTTTATTCTTCTGATGCATGTAAAGTGATGTGCACAGGACTGTGTTGCTCTTGAAGAGTTATATCTGAGCCATAATGGTATCTCAAAAATTGAAGGCTTGAATACGTTGGTTAACCTACGGGTATTGGACGTGTCGAACAACAAGCTCACATCGGTTGATGACATTCAGAATCTCACAAAGTATTCACTCTTTTCCCTTGGTTGAGGACTGGTTTTTGTCTTTTGGTGATTTTTTGTTTACATTCTGACTTTACCTTAACCTGTAGGCTGGAAGATTTATGGCTTAATGACAACCAGATAGAATCGCTTGAAGCAATCACAGAAGCTGTTACAGGCTCTAAAGATAAGCTTACCACTATCTACCTCGAAAATAACCCTTGTGTAAGTTTAACCATAAATCAAGATCTTAGTCACTTGTCGTGCATTACTATAAGATTTCCTAACTTTGTTTTGCTTTTCGATATGGCATGTCTGTATAGTGATACGTATCCCCTTGTTAATCTAGTTAAATCTTCTAGTGCGTTGAGGAACATAAGTTGAGTATCACAAGTTGGTTGTAGTTTCTGCACGTATCTGTTCATTTATTTGGTTGAGAACCGATATCTTTTTTAGATTAGTAGTTTCTCTGGCTTGGAAGTTGTGAAAAGGTGTATCTGGTTCAAGTAATATTCATTTATGTGTTGTCTATCTCTTCTCAGGCCAAGTCTTCTGATTACGTTGCTGTGCTCAGACAAATCTTCCCAAACGTGGAGCAAATAGACTCTAACTTATTTGCTTAAGAAGTTGGATAATTCTTGTGTGCTCGTTTTTAGAGAGCATGATTCCTCATGGTTTAGACTTCAGAGCATGGGCATTGACTCGAAGAAATCAGGTGAAACACATACATCTTCTGTTTAACATAAAAAGTGCAAAACACATAAATCAAAGCGATATTTTTATCAATAGGTTCTCCTGATCTCTTGCTAGCAAAATCATAACTTGTTTTTGGTATGTAAGCTGTAATATTTGGACTTTGTCTGTAAAAGCTAATCCCGAGTCTGAGGTTGTCTTTGTTTCGACCAACAGTAACTTGGATACTTTGACTTTATTCGTATCTTTTTTGTTTCCTCATGTGATGGTACTGAGAAGTTGCTGTGAGGGATAAATCTCACTTCCTAGTTTAGGTTAGGTTAGGATTGGGGAGAAGACAATCGTGGGCTGAATCCCTTAAGAACTTGGAGAATGAATACGTTGTTTATATTGATTTTTGGTAATAAAAGAGTTTACAAGGATGATCTTGATGATCTAATGGAAAGAACAATGATTGATCGAAAATGATTAAGAACAATGTGTATTAGAGTCTTGTTTTCTTGAATCAGTTGAATCCCTTCCTCTGATCTCTTCTTTCCTTTATATAGCACTAGGTCACGTCCCACTTCTCCCGACGAAGCCTCCGTGATTATCTCCATGAGTTGCGGGATTCGCAACAGCTTCCGCTTGACTAAGTCTTGCACGTCTCTCCGGAGCTGTTTCTTGCTAACTGTTTTGAAAATGAGGTCCCGAGTCTTTTGTTTGTGACCTGTTTTCACCGATAGGTTACGGTTTCATGTGGTTCTTATTTAAGGGGAGGCTTCTTAATGGGCTCGTAAAGTTTCGCAAACAGCCCTTACTATTTGGCCCATTAATTCAGCTAACGGGTTAAATTCGGGCCCAACAGTTGCCCCCAGCTTTCGAGATAAGATCTCTTTTCTCGGAAGCTATGACGTAGCCGCC
>CAKOAT010079600.1:0-40628 GCA_932364175.1 Eruca vesicaria subsp. sativa
AAGTGTTAGTGGACGGCGAGGTCTACTTAGTGTCACTCACGTATGTGGGAGAAGAGTCAGGAAAGGAGTTAAGCCTTGAAGACATCCCAGTTATTCAAGAATTTGAAGATGTGTTTCAGGCATTAACAGAGCTGCCTCCCCCTCGGAGCAATCCATTCACTATCAACTTGGAGCCAAGTGCGGTACCTATTGTTAAAGCCCCTTATCGTATGGTACCGGCTGAGTTAGCAGAGCTCAAGAAGCAGTTGGAGGATCTTTTAGATAAAGGTTTTATTAGACCGAGTTCCTCACCTTGGGGAGCTCCAGTTTTGTTCGTAAAGAAGAAGGATGGTAGCATGAGGTTGTGCATCGACTACAGAGGGATCAACAACGTCACGATCAGGTATAAGTACCCTTTACCAAGAATCAGTTGTTAGATCAGTTAAGAGGAGCGAGTTAGTTCTCAAAGATAGATTTGGCTTCGTGATATCACCAAATCCCGGTGGCAGAGACTGACGTTATGAAGACCGCATTCAACACTCGGTACGGGCAGTACGAGTTTGTTGTGATGCCGTTTGGATTGACCAACGCGCCAGCAGTATTCATGAGGATGATGAATGAGGTGCTTCATGACTATCTCGACCAGTTTGTAATTGTGTTCATCGACGATATTCTGATTTACTAGAAGAGCGAGGAGGATCACAAGGAGCACCTGCGTAAGGTACACGAACGACTGAGAGACCGGAAGTTGTTTGCTAAGTTCAGCAAATATCGGTTTTGGAAGAGGGAGATTGGTTTCTTAGGCCACAGTGTGTCCGAACAAGGCGTTTCACCGGATCCAGAGAAGATTGCAGTAATAGAAGGATGGCCTCGACCAACCACCGCATCAGAGATTAGAAGTTTTCTTGGGTTGGCCGGCTACTACCGAAGGTTCGTCAAGGGATTTTCATCTATTGCTAAGCCATTGACGAAGCTAGCCGGGAAGGATGTACCGTTTGTATGGGATGAGAAGGCCCGGAGGAATCCAATGCAGTAGCAAATGGTGGCATCTCGGAGAAGCCTTGAGATGCTTTGATGGAAATTAGTGGCGTCTCAACGGAGTGTGAAGTCCTTTGAGGCAAATGGTGGCATCTCAAGGGAGTGCAGAATTGCTTTGAAGAGAAGTGCCCGAGGTTTCCTTGAAGATTATCAAGAAGAAGATCAAGACTGGAGAGACTTAGAAAGAGTCCAAGAAAGTATGGAGCCCAAGAGNTTGAAGATTATCAAGAAGAAGATCAAGACTGGAGAGACTTAGAAAGAGTCCAAGAAAGTATGGAGCCCAAGAGTCTGAGAAGAGATGTTAAGTGGAAGACCAACCCGAAGAAGTCTTGACGTGAAGCCTAGGAGAGAGTGTTGTGATGAGGATAGAGAGTGAAGTTCAAGCTTGGATCTGGCGTGTGTATTGGTGATCATGACTAAGTTGTTTCCTAAGGAGGGGAGACACCAAGTAAAGACCAAGGAAGAAGAAGTATAGAGCTTAGGTACCGGAGCATTCAAGTTATGAGAGGAGCACATAGTGGCGTCAAAAGCTAACCGGTGGTATCAGAAGTCAAATGATGGTACCATGGGTTAGATGGTGGTAGTCTAAGTCAAATGGTGGCCGTATAAGTTTGACGGAAGCAACATCAAATGGTGATATCAAGACTAGGAGTTGGAAAGAGGATCGAGGAAGCTTGGTGAGCAGAAGACGCAAGGATCAAAGAAAGAAGACCGGTGGATGAAAGACATTTGGGGAATAAGAATCAGAGCAAAGGCAGAAGAACGAAAGAAGCGACCGCAAATGCAAGAAGAGTTCAAGTTCGAGCAGCATAAGGCGGTTAATGTATGGAGCGAACTTAATGGAGTCCAGAAGAAGGAATAAGAAGTCGAAATTGTGCAACCGAAGCATAAGCATTCAACATAAGTAGTCAGAAGAAAGAGAAGGTGGAAGCAGTTAGTGGCATCGATAAATGAAGAAGAAGGTTGAAATGAACACAAGAGGAATTGTAGTTCGAGCCGCGTAAGGAGAAGATATATGGTGATAGGGGTCAACGGTGACATTGACGAAGGAGAACCAAGGAAGCAGATCAAGAAAGACAATGGTGGAAGAAGAGATGAATCAAATGGTGGAACCAGAATCAGATGGTGGGAGCAAGGTACGACATCAGCAACAGCGGACCGGGAAGTAGATCAAGGAGACCGAGTGAAGCATGTAAACCGGAGGAATGAACCAGCAACTAAGAAGAAGGATTAAGATAAATGGTGGAAGCTCAAGGGAAGAAGCGGTTAGGAGCAAGCTGAAGAAAATTAGTAAAATGGCGGTATAAGCGAGAAATGTCTTGGGAATTCGAGGACGAATTCATTTAAGGAGGGGAGAATGTAATACCCCTGATCAGAAGTCCCAAGTCAATGAAACTCAACGACCCAGGATCGACCAAGACTTGCCACGGGATGGTAATAGAAGTGAAGACTAGAGGTTCGGTCGAAGCAATTTGGAGTTTGGTTGAATAAAATCCAGAGTTGGTCGAGTAGGCAGAACCGGAGCTTCGATATGGTCGTGGTCGAGCACGGTGAATTTTCAAAGACTTCAAATAAAGTAAGAATTGATCCTAAACCTCATTATAGGATATTATAAGACCTTTGGTCGAGTCAGAATGAAGTTGGGTCGAGCCAAAGTGGAGATGATCGATGGAGGTTCAGAAACGATCTATACGGAGGTTGAGCACCGGGCGATATTTTGGAAGTGTGTAAAAGTGAAGGTTCTTTGTCCAAGTATCTAAAGGAGGTTAGTTTAAGACATATGGTCAAGCTAGAATCAAGTTGGTTCGAGAGGAATCAAGAGTTGGTCACAGATCTAGCCGGAAGGACCCGGTGGAGCCGAAATGGGATCTTCTTCACCCAAATGCTATTGGATGAACTTGGAATGCATTTCTTTCTTCACCTATCATCAAATTGGGATTTTTAAGGATTTTTAAGAAGCTCCAAGAAATTGGGAAACCGAGCTGAGGTGTCGAGCTCCCATTGGTGCCGAAATGATGATGTGGAGGTTGTGTGGCGGCTTCTGATTGGTCAAGAGGGAAACTTGGTGGCCAAGGTGGATATATTCTAGAATGGGACAGGTGTCAGCATGGGAAGTGAAGACTTGGTGACTAAGGAATGGAAAATATTAAAGAAAGAAAACTTGGTGATAAAGTTATAAAGTGGGACACATGTCCACTTTCTTTTCATGCACATGGTCCATGTTTCCAGCCACCACCAACCCTCCATTTCTATAAATACCCAGCACCTCTCCTTCATTTTCTTCACCCCAAAACCGAAAGCCACCTTAGAGAGAGAGAGTGGTGAGTTTAGAGAGAGAAACCGTGAGTTTGGTGTTTCTCGGGTGAAGTTTAGCTAGCGTTTTCAGGGAGTTTTCCGGAGGATCTTTGCGTGTGTTATCCTTAACCTAGGAGGTGCTGTAGTGTTCTAGGAAGGGTGGTAAGAGCTTTGGTTGTGGTTTAGAATTCGTTTCTCCCTTTTTACCCGTGAGCCCCATTTATAACCGATTTTGGTTTTAACCTTAGGTCTTTGGCTTTTGGAGATCCTTGCGGTTTCTCAAGACCTTAGGTGGGTTCCATTAGGGTGTGGGAGTGTTGTGTGTGACTAACCGTGTGTGGTTGCAGGTGGAGAGCTTGGGCCGTGAGGTTCCCGAGCCGGAACTAGCTTTGCGGTTCCATGTGTGTGTGCGTGGGGAGTTGGTAAACCCCATGCTGGTGTTGTGTGCTTATGGTTAATGCATCATGAGTTAGGTTGATAGGATTGTGTGCTAAAACCGTGGTTAAGTTGGTAGTACATGCATGCATTGTGTTGTGATCATCTAGATTTTGTGAAGATGATATTGCTTAGGGTGTAGCAAGATTATCTAGATGTTTATATGCATGTGTTGAACCGCAAGAGGTTGAGAGTGTCTCCCTCTTGTTGGGTGTGTTGATATTTTAGCATGCATGGTTATGATAAGGTGATAGATTCTTGCATACATTGTAGTTTATGTAGTATGCGTGTGGTTTTGGGGTTAGTGAGACTCTCTCTTACCCGTGTGTGTGTTAAACTGGTGAGGGTCTTGTTCCGGGTAGAGTCTTAGGTGTGTCTCGCTAGCTAGGTATGGTGAGACTCTCTCTTACCCGTGTGTGTGTTAGACCGGTGAGGGTCGTCTTCCGGGTAGAGTCTTAGGTGTGTCTCGCTAGCTTAGTGTGTTTTGGGTGGGTGCGGGTCTAGACCAGGCTGCGTGTTGGTTAGAGGTGGAGCTCTCGCACGCTGTGTGTGTTTGGTTGTTTAGAACCTTTGGTCCAGACCATGTGACTTGTGTGTTTGTGGTCGTGGAATGGGGAGGGGACTAGGGCAACTCCAGTAAGGGATTCCTGGACGAGATAGGCCGTCCGAAACGTGTGGTGTTTTATCTTTTTGTTTGAGTCTAGGCGTCGAGTCTAGATTGGGGGTTTTGGTGTCTTTGTCTTGGGGTTGAGACTTGGCGTGTTAGTGCATTGGTGTGCATGGTTTATCTTTATTGCAATGCTTGTTGTTCTTGCATTGCATAGTAGTTATTGCATTGTTGATTGTTGCTATTGCTCTTGTGTTTGAGCATGGGCTAAGGGGGGCTTGTTGTTGTTGTTTTTGGGAACTCGCTGAGTAATCTATGATTACTCATTCCCCCTTTACTATGCAGGTAACCTTAGAAGGGAAGGGGCCTTTGCGGGGTGTGGAGGACGAGGCCAGGCGTAGACTTCCGGTGTTGTTTTGCAAAGGACGAAGATCTTGTTTTCTCTTGTTTTATTTTTATGGGTACCCCCTTTTTCTCGTGTTTCATGTACGTTGTTGTATTTATGAATTTAAGTCGAGTTCCGACTCTGATAATTTTATAAAAAGATGTTTTATTAAATCCCCGTGGAACGCTGATATAGAGTTTAGTCCGAACTTAACACAACTCTTAACCAAAGTACGGGTCAGCGCTGGCCTTAGGCTGAGGTTGAGAGGGACGGTATTGTGGTTGGGCTGGTCGAGACTTTGATTTGTTTAAAGTTTAGATTGGACCGAGTGCGATGCTCGTCTAACTGTAACACTTCCGGGTCGTCCCGGGTTAGTCCGGCCTAGGACGGTTCGGGGGTGTTACAAATGGGGTAATTAAAATTTATTGGTTCGGATTCGGTTCGATTTCGGGTCGGGTTTGGTTCGGGTCCTACTGGGTATTGCCCAAAAAAATACCTAAAACACACAAAAAATACTGGAAAATATTTAAATATCCAAGAAATACCCAAAATTTTACACAAAACCTCCCCCGAATACATAAAAATATCCAAAACTTTATCTGATTATTCGAATTATATTTTAAAAAACCTAAAATTTTACTTAAAACCCGTAATTATATCCGAAAACCCAAATCCAAGACATAAAATAATACTCATAATACCATAAAAATACTAAAACATATATATATACATAATATATACTAGATGTTTTGGATATTTCGGGTACNAAAATATCCAAAACTTTATCTGATTATTCGAATTATATTTTAAAAAACCTAAAATTTTACTTAAAACCCGTAATTATATCCGAAAACCCAAATCCAAGACATAAAATAATACTCATAATACCATAAAAATACTAAAACATATATATATACATAATATATACTAGATGTTTTGGATATTTCGGGTACCCCATCGGGTCTCAGATTCGGGTCGGTTCGGGTCCAAGACCCGCGGGTCCTTCACATCAAAACACCAATAGGGTAAAATGATCGGTTCGGTTCCTACCCGAACCGCATATTTTCGGGCCGGTTCCGGGTCGGGTCTTCGGGTCCGGGTAAAATGCCCAGGCCTAGTTTAAAACCTAAACCAAACTCTCTTGAGCAACTCACAATTGCTCACAACTGCAATTTAGTTTTAAACTTTAATCAACCTAGCATAATCACTTAGGATTATATCTTTTGTGTTCCTTAGTTCCTTGTGGATTCGATCCCTACGTACTACAATTGAACCTCTTATTTGAGAGAGTAATTAACTCCTTAGGGTAATTTGAGTGATATCAAATTTGGCGCCGTTGCCGGGGAATTAATATCACCATTAGATTTAATCTGATTAGGTCTAGGTTATTTTTCTTTTTATTGCTTAATTATCTTCTGACACAATTTTTTTTTCTTGTCTCTTTCAGGTACATGCCAAGCAATACTAGAAGCAACAAGAACAACCAACTTGTGTACTCAGAAGATCCCCACAGTGTGGAACGTAGCATCCGCAAAGACTTACGTCCCACATCGATCGACATCAACCACAGTTCGTCGACCGATATTCGCTTACCACAGTCGACCGAGACACCTTCTTCGTCGACCGATACTCGCGCCCTTCCATCGATCGACATCAACAACCGTTCGTCGACCGATATCTTTCACCCGACATCGATTGATACACCTCATCCTACATCGATCGATACTAACCGGCAAGACATGGTAGCGACTATTATTCTCACTTCTGATGAGAATGGAGACCTTCGTGATCAAGATGGTCACCTGCGTAATGCAGTAGGTCAGAAGCTGAATGCTCAGAAAGAGATCATTCCAGAGCAAGAGACTGCACCTACAGATCTTATTCAACCTGTAGAATAGGCTAACAGAGCTAGAACTTTGTCTGACTACAACCATCCGGATCAGTTCTACACCAACCGATCAGCCATACGCCCCCCTGCTATTCAGAGAGGAGATTTCGAGCTCAAGCCGCAGTACTATACACTTGTAGGACAAATACCCTTCTGTGGGTTGTCCCATGAGCATCCTATGGACCATCTGGAGAGGTTCGAGGATCTCATAACCGTCATCAAAGCCAATGGAGTCCCTCAAGACTATCTTCTCTGTAAGCTTTTCAAATACTCTCTATCTGGAGAAGCTTTGCAGTGGCTGAGACAACTACCATCAGGTTCTCTCACAACCTGGAGTGACATCAAAAACACATTCCTGCGTAATTTCTTTGATGACTCACACGCGCTGAAGAATGGAGGAGGAAGATTGCTACATTCACTCAGGATCCTGGAGAATCGTTTAAGGACACATGGAACAGATTCAAATCCTACCAGTGAGATTGTCCACACCACGGTTTCAACAAGGTGCAACTGCTCTGCACTTTCTACAGAGGCATTACTTTAAAGTACCAGATGGCTCTTGACACAGCTAGTGAAGGCAATTTTACCACCAGGAATCGTCACGAAGCTGTGAAGTTGTTTGATAACTTAGCTTCCAGCAACAGCACAAAGAACATTGTGAAGACAAAGTCTACATCATTCCTTGGGAAGAAACATATTAATGAAGTGCAAGCACAGCTGGATCATGTTCAGAAGCTACTAAACAGGCAGACTTGGTCAGTGGAGGATGCAGAAACTGCAGCTGAAGAAGAATACACAGAAGAAGATGTGAAAAGGATCAGTGGAGCTAGTTTTCAGAGGTCTAGAAACCAAGGAGGATACAGAAACTTCGCAATACAGAAAAGCAACTTCAACCAGAGTTCACAGAAGCCTACCAACTACAGTAGCAGCAACCCCAACAACAACATAAGTTATGGTAACTCATTCTACACAAATCCACCCCCACCCACCCAAGACAGTAAGGTAGAAGAAATGCTAGACAACCTCAGATGGACTTCAATGGAAAGATCGATTCTGTCTACACCAACCTCAACACCAAGCTTGATGGCTTGAGCACCTATGTGAAGAAGTTGGAGACTCAAGTGGTTCAGACAGGAGAAGCACTAAAGAAGGAAGAAATTTTAGCAAACGGAATGGGAGAGTTTGCTACTCTCCATGATGTGCATGCCATCCAAGATGATGACTTTTGGTAGAAGCTGACAGATTCTGAAGATGACGATGAGATGGAACTCGAACTCGAACTCGAATACTACCAATATATAAGACATCCTGGGTATCGATCGTTCCCTTCCAAAGCACAACGATCGATAGACTTTGCCGAGTGTCGATCGATGGACTGCCAAGGCCTCTTATGAGTGCAGTGCCGTCAAGATTATGTCGCACGAAGCCTTCGCAGCAATACACCCACATCTGCCCGTCGCTATCCAAATCAATTTTCATGACATCGATCGACATGATGACTACCTCATCGATCGACATGAAGACCACGATATCGACCGATCCACTCCAGTCATTGTCGATCGATACACAGTACCCAAACGTCGAGTACAACTTCCAAAGATAAATGTTGCACGACTTGATGCACTCCGGGAGCAGTCTAAAACTTCTAGTACCCTTCCCACCACCATCATGAAGAGACCCACAAACATCTTTGAGCCCATGGAAACAGAAAAGGAAAATCATGGAAGAGTTCTCAGAAAAAGGAAAGAGAAGATCCCCAACCCTTATAAAAGGGAAGCTAATGAGAAAGAATTGTCAAGTTTCAGAAAGAGAGTTCGGAGAATACCTAAAGAGAAACCATTTGAAGAAGCCTACTTTTCACACAGATTGTGGATGTTCTTCAGAGAGACCAGAGAGACAGAGGAAAACATCAAGAGAATGTTTCACCAAGTCAGAGACAGTCTAAAGAAGAAGAAGATCACACTGGAGAAGAAGAGTGATCCAGGGAAGTTCACAATACCATGTTTGATAAGAGGTTTTGAGTTCCCTCGTGCTCTCTGCGACACAGGATCTGGAGTTAACATCCTACCCAAGATCATGGCAGACAATCTAGGTCTGAAGATAGAGCCCCTTGAAGAATCTTTCATCTTCGTGGATTGTTCTCAGCAGCACTCTGGAGGCATAGTTCGAAACCTTGAGGTACAGATTGGAGATGCCCTTATTCCTACAGACTTCCACGTCCTGGAGAACAAGCTCACCCTCAAGACATCTCTCCTGCTTGGTAGGGCTTTCTTAGCAACTGTTGGAGCTGTTTGTGACCTACAATCCAACCAGCTCTGCCTAACCCTCATTAATCCTACCATCCACTACAATCCCATTCCAGTCATCAAGTTTCCAAGGACAGAGAGCCCAGCACTCGTAGCAACTTGTTTATGTGCCCACAAGTATGATTCCATAGCCGAGTACGACACCGATCCAATAGTATCGACCGATGGCAGTCTTCTACCATCGACCGATACCAGTCACCAAGAGTCGACCGATAGACACACATGGTCATCGATCGACAGGCTATTCCAAAAGATCGAAGAAGAATTTCCCGAAGGCGAGTTTAGCGCAGATGATTGGGAGAACGATCATTACATCCCTGAACTAGCTAGTATCACTACTCAGGAGGAGTATAATGAAGATTATGAAGAGGAACGAGCCACAGAGTATAGATTTCTTTGGGAAGATGAAGAAAGACCTCCTCTACCATCCTTTATCTTCAGAGCATCGATCAACAGAGACCACCTTCCATCGACCAATATGCCTTAACCCAGACCGCTTAAACGACGTTTCAAATCAAGGAGCGACAACTCCTACTGTGCACCAGTTTACGTCCTACATGAGCAACAAGACGGAGGCTACTCAATTGGGAGTTGGGCAAGCAATCACAATGAAAGTTTCGCAGTGGATTCGGCACCTCTGACGCATGCAATCGACCCAGAAGCAAACGTTTCGACAGACACAGAGCAACATCCATCGATCGACACATCTCTCCGAGTATCGACCGATTCACATGACATTCCATCGACCGATCCTACAACTACACTATCCGAGGTACAAACACATAATTTCGATTTTACATTACTAATTCCAGATGAATTTGGTATTTTTTAAGGATCCAGACGGCCATGCACGAGCAGTGGATGGAAGAATCATTCCAATCTCCAAAGAAGACGTTTCAGACATTCTTCAGATGACCAGTTCCGCCTATCCAGAATTTCAACACCCATCGATCGATATGTGGAGAATCACATCGATCGATATACATCGAGAACTTGGGAAACGAGCCTTCAGATCCGGGATTCGTCAGTTCTCATGGGAAAAGAAAGACAAATATGGTGTCTACAGAGATGAGAATGGTTTTGCGAGAAGCGTAGCTGGAGACATCATCCATGTTTCCAAAGAAGATATTGGGAAGCTTCTGAATAGAGCCTCACTGTTTGAGCGCTTTTGTTTCTGTTTACCAGAGCACGCTGAACAGTTTGCTAAAGGAGTTACAGTTTGCAAGCTCTACACACGAGCATAAGTCACATACATGATCAATGGAAGAGTTGGTGAACATAACAGGGAGATGGCATCACTGAGTGATATCACTCAAAGTTTAACCCTAAGGAGTGAATTACTCTCTCAAATAAGAGGTTCCATTGTAGTACTTAGGGATCGAATTCACGCCCGACCCCTGTTCCAAAACCGACCCTTGAGTAAAATGGAAGTTCTCCATCTAAGGAATCGCTCCCATATTCGCCAATATGGAAGAGTTAAACCGCATACAAGCCGGCATCTACATCTATATAAGGGGAACCCAAACCTTAGAATAAGGGATCGACACTTAGAGATTGACAGACTAGACCTAGACGGCTAGAATTTGGGTTCATACGCCAAGACATTGTAGCCCCTATTCGAATACTCAATAATACGTCTCCTTCTCTATCGTTTCTCTTATTGTTTTTCTTGGTTTCTCCTTACTTCATAGAAATCTCCTTATTTCCTCTTGCTTCTCGCAGTTCATACACGAACCTTCTTGTGTTCCGTAGTACTAAAACGACCCTACACAAAAATACAATAGCATCTTGGCGCTATAAGGAGGGGAGTTAGCCAACTACGTGACAATGACACCAGAAGACTCAACCGAACCCACCGGAGCTGCTCCAAGAGAAGCCGAGCTCCTTAATCAGCTCAACACCCTCCGAGGAGAAATCACCGAGCTTCGAGAGACTCGAGGAACAGCCGGCGACAGCTTGGAGCTCCTCCAAGAAGTTCAAACCCTAAAAGCTAAACTCGACGAGCACACCCAACAGCTACAACGAAGTGCAGAGAAGATATGAGCACTTGAAGCCGAAAACCATCTTCTCGAAGAGGAGAACCAAGATCTTGGGAAGAACAACAACAAGCGTCGAAGGTTTTGAACCCGAGTTCGAACCATGCCCTCCCTCGATACTCCTACCAACGAAGAAGGAGCAACGCTGCGCACAGCTCAAGGTGATAAGGAACCGAGGGCAAGGAAACTTCAAAAAGGAGGAAACAAGTAACCCTCAGCAGTGACTCCGATATGGAGGACGAGGAATACTCACCCGACGACCCATTGATCTCAGATCCAGCCGCCATGGCATGCCTCAAGAAGATGTTCTCCGAAAGATTCAATACCATCCAATTGATGGTGGAAAGGCTCCCAGGTGTAGCTCCCCCCCATCAGGAGGAGCGACCCTAACTCCTACTCCGACACGCCCTTCGTGGAAGAGATCGCTTCAGTTGAGATGCCAAGGAAGTTCTCCTTCCCTACCATGAAGACCTATGATTGGACCAGCGATCTGGATAACCATGTGGCCCTCAACAAACAACGGATGCTAACAGCAGCAGTCCCCGAGGACTTAGAGAGCCTGCCATGTGCAGGGGGTTCAGCTCAACCCTAAATCCTTCCCTCTAGTGGTACATCAATCTCCCCACGAAGTCTATAAGGTCCTTCGCATAACTCAGCAACAAGTTCGTGGAGCAATTTTCCAGCAGCAGAAACCTGGAAAAGAATTCCGACGATCTCTACGAAATACTCCAGCATAGAGCCGAACCTCTTAGGGCTTATATCGCACGCTTCAACCAAGAAAAAGTAGCTATTCCTGAATGCAACGCAGAGACGGCTTTCTCCGCCTTCAAAAGGGGGATGCTCCCAAACGGGGACCTGTACAAGGAACTAACCAAGTACCTTCACTGCAAAGGAACTTGAGAGGGTCCTGGCTCCTCATCACGACGCCCTGGTCATCTCCCTCACCGTAGAAAATTTCTTAGTGAGACGGATCCTGACAATCAACAGTAGCTCCGACAACATCATCTTCCTCCCAGCCTATGCCGATCTAGGGCTGGAGGAAAAGGCACTAACAAGGAAGGTTACTCCGCTTATAGGCTTCGGCGGAGAGGTAAAGAACACCTTGCACTCAGGTTCCCTGGCCTCTAGAACCCTGCTCCGAAGGGACCCAGGGCCCAGACCCTGCACTCAGGTTCCCGGGGCCCGACCCCTGTTCCAAAACTGACCCTTGAGTAAAATAGAAGTTCTCCATCTAAGGAAACTCGCCAATATGGAAGAGTTTAACCTAATACGCCGACATCTACATCAATATAAGGGGAACCCAAACCCTAGAATAAGGGATCGACACTTAGAGATTGAGAGACTAGACCTAAGCGGCTAGAATTAGGGTTCATACGCCAAGACATTATAGCCCCTATTCGAATACTCAATAATTCGTCTCCTTCTCTTATTGTTTCTCTTGATTTCTGCTTACTTCATACAAATCTCCTTATTCCCTCTTGCTTCTCTCAGTTCATACACGAACCTTCTTGTGTTCCGTAGTACTAAAACGACCCTACACAAAAATACCATAACAGTATCAGGAAATGATCTCATCTAAA
Source organism: Eruca vesicaria subsp. sativa (assembly GCA_932364175.1). NCBI lineage: Eukaryota > Viridiplantae > Streptophyta > Magnoliopsida > Brassicales > Brassicaceae > Eruca > Eruca vesicaria. Next base: position 12,550 of record CAKOAT010079600.1, read on the forward strand.
GTCGTAAAACGGTTAATCACAAAACGGCTCGGAAAGTCCCAAAACGCGATAAAAGCCCACTCATCAATCCAGCCCAAAGATACAATGACAATTTATCCATTTATGTGCAGGAAGAAAATAAATGTCAAGTTTGAAGACAAAATAGAAGTTTTCCGAAGAAAAATGGAAAGATCGAGATAAATTGAAGATATCCGATAAGCGCAAATCGGGGCGGAAAAGGAAAGACCAACCACATAGAGAAGGAGTATAAACGCAAAAGGTCGAGGAGAAGAACATGGGAAGATTTTCAGAGCTCTCATCTCAGAACTTTTACAACTTTTCTAGACTTAGAACTCTCTGCATTTATGCTTCATTCTCGACAAGTTCGGTTTATAAGAGTGGCGCTCAATTATTAGACGAACTCGCCAAGGCAGTTCAATCTTTTTTCCAGCTCTATCAATTGAACTACGTTCAGCTTTATCCTCGAAAAGGGGTACGTAGGCAGCCTTCATAAGGTTCAGTCCGAAATCAATCAAAAGCTTTTTTCTTATCTTTTTCGTCTTTTGTTATCGAGCTGCGACTCAGCTAGGTTTACGGTTTTATGTTGCTATAAATAGGCAACTCGCTGAAGGCCCCTGCGGTCAAAGCCTTTATAATCTCTTCTAATGATCGCAACGCTCTTACGCGAATTCGAAATAAGATCTACTTTCTTTGTAAATTCGTTTTATCATGTTTTTCATATTTCCGCATTTATTTGGTTACTTGTCGTTGGCTCTCGCAGAGATCCGGGTCCACTGAAAAATTAGGGTTTTCCTAAGTTTCCTTATTTTAAGGAAATAGACAGTATGAATTTCGGTTCCCATAGTTTGGCACTAGAAGAAGAGGGGTCGGATTACTCAAACTCATAGACGCAAAACGCTTGATCAAAACGACGTCTGGATATATGAAAGACAAAGTCCAGCTCGCAAAAGCGTTGGTAAAACAACTCCAGCAGCGACTACTCCTATAGCCAACCCTCACACAAACGCTATAGTACTTACCAAATCAAAAACTTAATCGCGAATTTTCGCCACGGGAGGAGCAACAAAACAAGCTCGCGATTTCTCTCTCTGATCACTAAGGGCAACGATAAAATCTGTCAAACCCCGTAATGTTTCTCTTATCTCCGAGTTGGAAAAATCTCATTACGTATGGGTTGATCAAAAGACGTTTTCCGAGAACTTTTCGGAAAAATAAAACTTACTCTCCCAGAAACAGCGGGATAATTCCTAGGTTAATCGCGGAATAAACCCTAGGTTACTAGTGGAAACACCCTAGGTTACTCGCGGAATAAACCCTAGCTTACTCACGGAAACACCCTAGGTTACTCGCGGAATAAACCCTAGCTTACTCACGGAAAAATTCTAGGTTACTCACGGAAAAAACTTAGGTTACTCACGGAAAAACCCTAGGTTACTCACGGAATAAACCCTAGGTTACTCGCGGAAAAACCCTAGGTTACTAGCGGAAAACAAACCCTAGGCTACTCGCAGAGTTGGCCGTACCATCCAGCTCACCAATACGGCGAGTTGGACGATATTATCTGGCTCGCAAAGACGGTGAGTTGGCCAAGCAACCCAGCTCGCCACATCGGCGAACTGGTCGGCCTTTCTCCTCGCCCTCGAGGCACTGACTTTTCCCCGAGGTTCCTTACCATCCAGCTCGCCTATTGGCGAGCTGGCCGTGCTAAACCAGCTCGCTGTCTTGGCGAGCTGATCAGCCTTTCACCTCGCCCTTGAGGCACTGACTTTGTACCAAGGGTCCTCACCATCCAGCTTGCATGTTGACGAGCTGGCCAAGCTTAACCAGCTCGTCGTCTTGACGAGCTGGACCTTTCAAACCAGCTCGACAGTTAGCGTGCTGGCCGTGCTAAACCAGCTCGCCGTCTTGGCGAGCTGATCAGCCTTTCACCTCGACCTCGAGGCACTGACTTTGCCCCGAGGGTCCTTTCCATCCAGCTTGCCTGTTTGCGAGCTAGCCAAGCTCAACCAGCTCGACGTCTTGGCGAGCTGTACCGTTCAAACCAGCTTACTAGTTGGCGAGCTGGCCGTTCCAAACCAGCTCGCCGTCTTGGTGAGCTGATAAGCCTTTCACCTCTCCCTCGAGGCAATGACTTTTCCCTGAGGCTCCATACCATCTAGCTCATCTTTTGGCGAGCTGGCCGAGCTCAACCAGCTCGCCTTCTTGGCGAGCTGGACCGTTAAAACCAGCTCGCCAGCCGGCGAGCTGGCTGTGCCAAACCAGCTCGCCGTTATGGTGAGCTGGCCGGCCTTTTACTTCGCCCTCGAGCCACCAAATTTGCCCCGAGGTTCCGCACTATCCAACTCACAACCATAGTGAGCCTGATCGTACTCCAAACAATAATCCCACTGCTTTTCGTTTCGTCTCAATCGGAGTTTTCGTTGAGATTTTACGACGAAAACAAGTCAGCTCGACGAATCGGGACTGTACTCACCGACTCACCACTGGGCGAGTTGGACGAGCTTGATGGATCAAAATGTTTCTATCTGGAATCTCGATCAAAAATCCTGTCCTTTCATCCCAATCGGATTAACCTTTGAAACTTTACGATAAAAAAATAAAATCTTGCTTTCTTGTATAAGTTCAAATCGAGCGTGTAAAACGGAAACGGTTGACTTAACACCAAAATTTCCTAAACTATACGAGATATTTGAACTCTCTAAACGCAATCCGGTTTTACAAAATTCTGCCACGTTAAGTCGAAAACATCTAACCATAAACGTGTTATGGATTTTTCAACAATATACGAAGCACATATAGTCAGTTAAGTAAAACCAGCAGTACGAAGAAACAAGAACATAAACTCCGATGTTGAAATCCCTTCGTCACTCCGATATTCTTGTTGGTATTTCGTCGAAGACCGATTCATACGAAAATAAGTCAAAAGACGAAGAACGAAGAAGAGGCAGTCCTAAATAATCGATGAAACTAAGGTATGTCTGATTTGAAAATTTTATTAGACTTCTAATTTCTCGTAGGAAAGGAATGAAAAGGTCTTGGAAACTGCCGTAAAACCTGGGGAACTTAGAATTTAGGGGGATAGTCTAGCATGCTAAGCCGTAGGCAATTTTTGTCTATCTCGATCTATTGTTCTCTAACTGTTCAGGCATAACTCGTAAACAGATTCAATCTCTCGTACAACTGAGAAACGATCGCCACACATTCGAGCATACTCATCTCATTTCCTATAGAAAGAAGAAACTAGAGACACAGACGTCGTCATAAAACCGACTCATTCCTAGAAATTTTCATAAAACACATACTCCAAGTCATCAGCTTCAAACACCGCATTTGGAACCATAATCTTAGCAGGATCATGTATCCTTTTCACTCTTTTGTGAAACCCATCAGCTTCTTCTGTCCAAATAGGTGGTCTCTAATGTTTAGAGAGAGTAATGTGTGAGGCTTTATAGTTATGCACTATCTCCTCAACTGGTTCTAGCGTGACTATGTATCCTGGCAGTTCATCCAACCATGGTTGTCGATCGATACAATCAGGTGGGTGTCGATCGATGCTATCTTGTGGAGGGTGATCGATGTTGAAGGGTGAGTGTGGATCGATTCCATCCTTTGACAAAGTCTGTAGATATTTCCTCTTAGCATTCCCTTCTTCAAGCTTTTCTCCTTCCTCTAGTTCTAATAATTCTTCTAGCTCCAAGAAATTCTTCATGGTGATTGTTTTTCTATATCTGGGGAAGGAGAACAACGTGATACATCAGTGCTCTGTTTTGTCGAGTCTGCAATGTCCTGAGGACAACTCAAACTTTCAAGGATTTCAAGTGGTATCGATCGGTCACAAAAGTCTTTATCGATCAATTCAGAGGTGCTGATGTCGAGTGATGATGAGGTGGTGCTGATGATCGATGCTGCAATCCTACTGTCGATCGATGCTCAGGTACTAGTGTCAATCGATGTGGAGGACGGATCGTTAATATCAGCTTCTTCTACTCTGCTCAATTCTCCAGACTCATCTTGTTCATCATCCTCCACCATATATTCCAGCATAGATCTCATCTCAATCTCCAGATTTTCTGTAGCTCTGCTGAAAAATTTACCTAGAAAGGCACTTTTGATGTCCTCCCAGCAAGTTAGAGGTTTTGGCTGTAGCTTACTGAACCAGCTAAACGCATCTCCGGATAGTGAATAGGGGAAGATCTTGCAAAGAACGTGGTCTGCGGATATTAATTTAAGTTTGGTTGCTGAGCCTACTTCCTCAAGTCTCTTGATATGATCTCTGTGGTCCTCATAAGGAAAACCTTGGAAAGAGTCCTCGCTCCCCCAATCATACCACTGGCTACTTAGATCAAAGGTATCCATTTCTGGAAAAGAAATCACATCAGGAATTATTGCTTCTTCTCCATTAATCAATTGTCCTTTAATGTTGCAAGGACGACCTTCTTTGTCTCGCCAGATACCCTTCTTATCAATCTTAAGTATAAGCTCGTCAACCTTTTCTGCCTCCACACAAGTGGTGTCGGTCGTCGGATGAACATTACCATGATGAACAGTGTATCGGTGAACAATGTCTCGACGAACAGTGTTTCGGTAAATAGTGTCGAGCGATGATGAAATCATGGTATTGATCGATGACGGGTGAACGATATCGTTCGATAGAAAGATCGTGGCATCAGTCGATGTAGAAGTTATGGTGTCAAATGATGTAGACGTCATATCACTAGTATTGTTTTCTTTTTCATCATCCTCCACCACATATCTCGTCATTGACTCCATCTTTAGATTTTCTGGAGTGTCATAGAGAAATTTGTTGAAGAAGGCTTCCATGATATCAATCCATGTTTTGAGGCACTCTGGTAGCAACTCTTTGAACCAACGTCTTGCTTCTCCAGCAAGAGTGTATGGAAAGAGTTTGCAGAAGTGGTAGTCTTCAGGGACTTCATTAAAGATAGACCAGATTAGTTCTTCAAACATATCAATATGAACTATTGGTTGCTCGTCAAGATAACCATGAAAGAGACACTGACTTATAATATGGATGTACTTAAGTTTCAGCTTGGAGTCAAAATTTTCTTCCTTTCTGCAAACAGTGTCGGTCGATCTTGGAAGAACAGTCTCGGTCGACACGGGATGGGCGGGGTCGATTGATTTTGCGTGCGCAGTATCGGTCGACGCGCGATTAGCTATGTCGATCGATTTTAGGATAACCGTATGTAACACCCCTGAACCGTCCTAGGTCGGACTAACCCGGGACGTCCCTGAAATGCCACAAAATAGCTTGCCGAAACGGATCGACCAAGCATCCGAACGAATTCAGTCACTCGACCAACCCGCCCCGGGTCGCTATGTCCTCGATGACCATGGCCTAAGGCTTCACAACCCGTACCACAATCACCGAGTTGTGTCGACCTGGACTAGGTCTATATCATTTAGCACAACAACGGAATATAAAACATTCTTTTATTAATAGTAGATGGAAAGCGTTTTACAATACAATACAAAAGATATCATCAGAGTTTGCGCGCAAGGCCTAATGCCAAAAGATAGAGGAAAATTAATTATACATCTGGAAGTTATCCCTTGAAACGCTCCTTTGCCTATGCCACTTTAAATCTACACCGGTTGCCCTAGTGTTCCGCGAACCCTCTAAGCTTCCCACCTACTGGTTACCTGCATGGTAGAAGAGGGCGTGAGTAATCGAAATTACTCAGTGAGTTCCAAAACAAAACAACAACAACGATCCCTCCCCAGCCCATGCTCAAGAAACAAACAATAATGCAACACTACAATGCAATGCAAGAGCGGCAAGCAATGCCACAAAACTAGACCGTGCACACCAGTGCACAAAACGCCAAGTCTCACCCCGAGACAAGGACACCAAAACCCCCAAACTAGACTCGACGCCTAGACTCAAACACAAAGATAAAACACCACACGTTTCGGACGGCCTATCTCGTCTAGGAATCCCTTACTGGAGTTGCCCTAGTCCCCTCCTCATTCCACGACCACAAACACACAAGTCACATGGTCTGGACCTCTCCCGGAAATCGGCTACACCCGATCACACACTCATCCGGGGCCACGGCGTCCCGTAGCGTTCGTCCATGGGCGCTACCCACTTTTCGTTGACGAACCATGGAGGGTAGGCTAACATCCAACACACCACACACTAGTCCGCTGCGTCTCACACGAATNACACCCGATCACACACTCATCCGGGGCCACGGCGTCCCGTAGCGTTCGTCCATGGGCGCTACCCACTTTTCGTTGACGAACCATGGAGGGTAGGCTAACATCCAACACACCACACACTAGTCCGCTGCGTCTCACACGAATTCACGCGTAAGGGCTACAACCCAACACGCACGCATCCGGACTAAGTGCACATGGGCAATAACCCATCACCACGCTAGCACTCGTGGTAGTCTAGACCAAAGGCTCTAAACAACCAATCACACACAGCGTGAGGGAGCTCCTCCTCTAACCAACACGCAGCCTGGTCTAGACCCGCACCCACCTAAAAACACACTAAGCTAGCGAGACACACCCAAAACTCTACCCGGAACAAGACCCTCACCGGTCTAACACAACACACGGGTAAGAGAGAGTCTCACTAACCCCAATGCTAGTACCAATCTAGATGCAACACAACCAAAAAAATGCACCTAGACTACATGCAACACATAAACAATGCATGTAACCAAAAATCAATAACCCACCCGACAAGAGAGAGACTCTCTCGATCTCTTGCGGTTCAATGATAGTACATTATCTAGTTAATCATGCCATCACACAAGCATGAACACATCGTAAAAACATCTAAATAATGACACAATAACACAATCAAACAATGTATGCATGCGGCACACACTTCCCCGAGGCCCTGTACCAAAACCGGTTATACTATGCCTCGGGTCTCCTCTTAAGACCCATCGGTCTAACTCCACACCTGCATGCATAAACACAAAGCACAAGTCTTCGGAACCCACCTTGGTTGCTGCCCATGAAGACCCCCTAGACACCCCCGGACCAAGCTCCAAAACGCTTAACTAAACCAAACCGAAAACTTTCAAAAAATCGGTTTCTCTCTCTAAACTCACCTCTCTCTCTCTAAGGTAAGCTCTCACGGTTTTGGTGTGAAGAAACTGAATGGGAGGGGTCTGGTATTTATAGGAAAAGAGGGCTGAGGATGGCTGGACATGTGGACTTTGTGCATGCAAAAATATGGACATGTGTCCCACTTCACACTTCTTTAATATTTTCCTTTGCTTAGTCATCAAGGCCTTACTTCTCAAGCTGACACCTAAACTTCCCATGTTTACACCTGCTCCTTCTAGAAGAAAAACTATCTTGGGCACCAAGTTTCCCTCTTGACCAATCAGAACTCGCCACGGGGCCTACATGTCATCCTCTTGGGCCCAATGGGACTTTGCCACCTCAGCTCGGTTCCCATTTTCTTGGAGCTTCTTAAAAATCCTTAAAAAGGCCAAGTTGATGATAGGTGAAGAAAGAAATGCATTCCAAGTCTTTCTAATACCATTTGGGCGAAGAAGATCCCATTTCGGCTCCACCGGGTGCATACGGGTAACTCCTGGGCCATCTCTTGATTTACTCCGTACCAAGACACTTCTGACTTGACTGAATGTCTTAAAATATCCTCCTTTAGTCTCTTAGTCAAAGACCCATCCATTTTGCAAAACTTGAAAATGTCGTCTGGCCCGTACTGGCCCTTTCCGATACATACATCGCCTAGCTTACGTACTGGTCGTCCCAAATCAAATTTTCTTCGACCAAACCTCTAGTCTTGATCCTCAATAGCTACTACAACCTTGATTTTGATAATTTACACACTTTTATTTTCTCGACCATATTTACTCTTGGTGAGGGTTATTACATTCTCCCCCCCTTAATAGAATTCGTCCCCGAATTCTACTAAGTTCCTGACGTCCCCGCTTGATCTTCGAAGAACTCTGGATGGTTCTGTCGAAACTTCTCTTCATCTTCCCAAGTGATCACCATGCTGTTCTGCCTTCCCCAAAACACTTGAATTTGAGGTATCTCCTTGTTTTTCAACTTCCTTATACGCCGTTATCCAATACGGATTGGACCTTCCGGATAAGTGAGATCTTGTCTTAATTCCGGAATCCTCTCAGGCTCGATTATATTCGGATCGCGAATATGCTTCCTCAGCATAGACACGTGAAACTTTGGGTGCAGGTTCATATCTTCTGGTAGCTCTAGCCTATAAGCCACCTCTCCGACTCTTCCAATGATCCGGTATGGGCCAATGAAACGAACTGCTAACTTCCCAACCTTACCAAAACGGTCCTTCCCTTTCTGAGCTGAAACTTTGAGGTATACCATGTCCCCTACTGCGAATACCACTTCTCTCCTTCCTTGATCAGCATACTTTTTCTGTCGATCCTGTGCCTTCTTCATGTTGGTTCGGATAATTCGCAGCTTCTCCAATGTTTCTTCGATAACACCGGGTCCAAACAACCTCCTTTCTCCGACTTCCGTCCAACACAAAGGTGTTCGGCACGGTCTTCCGTACAATGCTTCATATGGTGACATACCGATACTGGCATGGTAACTGTTGTTATATGAAAACTCTACCAAAGGTAAATGGTGCTCCCACGTACCTGCCCAATCCAACATACACAGTCGAAGCATGTCTTCCAAAGTCCTGATGGTCCTCTCGGTTTGCCCGTCCGTCTCTGGTTGATAGGCAGTACTGATATGCAACTCTGTTCCTAAGGCTCCTTGCAAAGCTCTCCAAAATCCTGCTGTGAACCTCGGATCTCTGTCTGACACAATGTTTGTTGGCACTCCATGAAGTTTCACAATCTGATTTATGTAAAGCTCTGCCAAAGTCTCTATCTTGTCTGTGTCTCGGATTGCCAAAAGATGAGCCACCTTGGTTAAACGATCCATGATCACCCAAATTGCGTTGTTTGATCTTCCTCTGGCTACCGGTATTCCAGTGATAAAATCCGTTGACACTGAATCCCACTTCCACTCAGGTATAGGTAGATTCTGAAGTAGTCCACCGGGTACTTGATGCTCTGCCTTGATCTGCTGACACGCCTGACACTGCGCAACCCATCTTACAACTGACTTCTTCATGCCGGGCCAATGATAATACCTTCTCACGTCTCTGTACATCTTGGTGCTTACGGGATGAATACTCAGAAGTGATTGATGTGCCGTCTTGAGAATCTCTTCCTGAAGACCTTCTCCCTTAGGTACAGTGATCCTTCCGTTGAGCAATAATGTCCCGTCTTCAGCTACATGGTAACCACTCGCATTAGATCCACCTTATTCTCTTAGGTGCTCTACAATCTTCTTCAGGTCTTCATCTTCAGCTTGCGTCTGACGAATTCGTTGTACTAGACTTGCCTGGTTCACTTCTTGCATTCCCAATGGTTCGGTCGACTCTCCCTCCAATGCTGTCAAAGTCACCTTCTTAAGTTCCTCGGACAACCTCTGCATATCTTCTTCTGACTTGACTGCTGTCAGTCGCCGGCTCAACGCGTCTGCGACCACGTTAGCCTTCCCTGGATGGTACTGAATCTGAACATCGTAGTCTGCAATAAACTCCATCCACCTTCTCTGCCGTAGGTTGAGATCTGCCTGAGTGAACAAGTACTTGAGACTTTTGTGATCCGTATAGACCTGAACCTTTTCTCCGTAAAGATATGATCGCCATATCTTCAATGCAAAGACAACTGCCGCCATCTCTAAGTCATGAGTAGGGTAGTTCTCCTCATGCTTCTTTAACTGTCTTGAGGCATATGCTATTACCTTATTTTCCTGCATTAGCACACACCCCAATCCCACTCTTGCCGCATCCGTATACACATCATAGACCTTACCTGGTTGTGGTAAAGTCAAGATTGGTGCCGTAGTCAGTGCCTCCTTGAGATTGTTGAAAGCTTCCACCGCCTTCTCTTCCCATACAAACGGTACATCCTTCCCGGTTAGCTTCGTCAATGGCTTGGCAATAGATGAAAAACCCTTGACATAGCTTCGGTAGTAGCCCGCCAACCCAAGAAAACTTCTAATCTCTGATGCTGTGGTTGGTCGAGGCCATCCTTCTATTACCGCAATCTTCTCTGGGTCCACTGAAACACCTTGCTCGGACACTCTGTGGCCTAAGAAACCAATCTCCCTCTTCCAAAATCGACATTTGCTGAACTTAGCAAACAACTTTCGGTCTCTCAGCCGTTCGAGTACCTTACGCAGGTGCTCCTTGTGATCCTCCTCGCTCTTCGAGTAGATCAGAATATCGTCGATGAACACAATTACAAACTGGTCGAGATAGTCATGAAGCACTTCATTCATCATCCTCATGAATACTGCTGGCGCGTTGGTCAATCCAAACGGCATCACAACTAACTCGTACTGCCCGTACCGAGTGTTTAATGCGGTCTTCATAACGTCAGTCTCTGCCACCGGGATTTGGTGATATCCCAAAGCCAAATCTATCTTTGAGAACCAACTCGCTCCTCTTAACTGATCTAACAACTCATCGATTCTTGGAAAAGGGTACTTATCCTTGATCGTGACGTTGTTGATCCCTCTGTAATCGATGCACAACCTCATGCTACCATCCTTCTTCTTTACGAACAAAACTGGAGCTCCCCAAGGTGAGGAACTCGGTCTAATAAAACCTTTATCTAGAAGATCCTCCAACTGCTTCTTGAGCTCTGCTAACTCCGCTGGTGCCATACGATAAGGAGNGTTAATGCCTGGAACACATCTTCAAATTCTTGAATAACTGGGATGTCTTCAAGGCTTAACTCCTTTTCTGACTCTTCTCCCACATACGTGAGTGACACTAAGTAGACCTCGCCGTCCACTAACACTTTCTCCGCTCTCATTGCCGTCACAAACGTCGCCATAACACTAGGCCTGATCCCACAATATGACAATACCGCTTACTGGTCGTTCTCAAACCACACTCTTCCTTTTGCACAGTCCAGCCACGCCTGATGCCTTGACAGCCAATCCATTCCTAAAATAACCTCATGCCGCTCCAACGGCACCACCACTAGGTCGGCTAAAAGGGTTTCATGAATTAACTCTATGGGTACGTTCATAACCACCTTATTAGCCCTTAAGACCTGACCTCCAGGGGTAGCCACCGACATATCCACCTCACACTCTACAAAGGCTCTTACAAACCTAGAGGCTACAACCAGGGTTACAAAACTATGGGTGGCTCCTGAGTCGAACAACACAAGGGCAAGGATTCCGCCGACTAACAATGATCCTATCACATAAGATCAACACAGTAGCATTCATCCAGAATGCACACAACACAACAAATAATTACACAAATTATTTGAACATACAAAGAGAGAGTTAGCACCCATACAAACCTGTCACAGGACCCCTCGACGGTCCTGGAACACTGGACGGAGTTCCCTCCCCATCCAGAGCATACACTCTCCCTCCTGGTGCAGGACGCGCAGCCGGGTGTTCACTGGTCTGTCGGGTCGGTTGAGTACGCGCAGATGCCCCTCTGCCTTGTCCCGGACGACGGACAGTACATTCACTGTCGTAGTGACCTTTCTCTCCACAACTGAAACAAGTGACCGATGCCTTCTTATCTGGTTTATCCGTGGTCGAGCTAGTACAGTCACGAGCGTAATGTCCTAAGCGACCACACGTGTAGCACTGCACTTGTGACTTGGGCTTCTTCCCATGCCGCTTGAACTGTCCTTTCTTTCCTTTCTTCTTGTTGGTCTTTAACTTATCTTCGCTTGACTGACCAGCATGTGACTTGGGGTCCGACTCAATCTTAGGCAATGACCCACGTTCTGCCATTACCATCTCTTCCACGTTGACCGCTTTTTCTACCAACTCAAACAAACTGTCGAAGTTGACTGCTAGTAAACGACTCCCAATCTCTGGCTTAAGACCTCGCAAAAACTTGCGAACCAACAATGCTTCATCTCCATTTCCATAGTAGATGTATCGACTGAGTCTAAGAAACTCTGCTTCGTACTCTCTCACACTGTTACTCCCTTGTTCCAATCGAAGAAAAGCTTGCTTCATCCTGTCCCTTGCTTCTGGAGGAAAGTACTTCCTCTGAAATTCCTTCTTGAACGCATCCCAATCCATGTCCGCTGATCCTTGTCTCCGAGTAAGGCTCTCCCACCATGACATTGCATCACCTTCCAAGTAGTACACGGCCACATCCTTCTTGAATTCATCTGGACACCTTGTGGTTTTGAAGTTTTTCTCTACGTGACGAATCCATGTGTCTGCCTTGACATGTGTCTGCTTCTCCTTCGAATCTGATGGTTCCCATACTCTTCATAGTCATGACATACTTCAGAAAGTCTAGCTGCGATGCCGACTTGTTCGCTTCCAGACTTGGAGTGACTTGCTTGGTTAGGACCTTAGTCAGGAGGTCATGCACCATTGACAAGGTAGGGTCTACTGTTTTAGGCGCGTCTGTTGGGGCTGGTTCAGCTGCTGCTGCTCCAGAATTGTTTCTCCGTGGTGCAGATCCTTCAGAGTTTGCACGAGATGAACGAGGTCGCTGCGGTCCAATAAATGGTTCTGATTCCGCACGCTGAAAGTTGGGTGGTGTTAATGACAATCTCCAAGCTTCAGGGTTCACGTTCTCTTCACTGTGCGCATGCTCCACACCTTCCATAGACCTTGGTCCACTATCGCCAGTTCCATCTACCGAATCCGGGGCATCCCAGAAGTTATGGTAGTTCGCGTACCTTGACCCATCTTGACCCGACATTCCGAACGACCCGCTGGCTCCTGAACCTTGATTAGACATCTGCATGGTTTAAGGGGTTAATCCTAAATTTCCCAAGGATTCAACCTATTACTAATCCTATTACCCCTAAGCGGAACGTACCGGTTTCCTAATGTGGCATAAGCGACTCATTTTGACTTGATAAAACTCAAAATGTTGCGGCTATGAGCATGATCAGAAACCATGCTCTGATACCACCATTTGAAACACACCCGAACCGTCCCAGGTCGGACTAACCCGGGACGTCCCGGAAATGCCACAAAATAGCTTGCCGAAATGGAGCGACCAAGCATCCGAACGAATTCAGTCACTCGACCAACCCGCCCCGGGTCGCTATGTCCTCGATGACCATGGCCTAAGGCTTCACAACCCGTACCACAATCACCGAGTTGTGTCGACCTGGACTAGGTCTATATCATTTAGCACAACAACCGAATATAAAACATTCTTTTATTAATAGTAGATGGAAAGCATTTTACAATACAATACAAAAGATATCATCAGAGTTTGCGCGCAAGGCCTAATGCCAAAAGATAGAGGAAAATTAATTATACATCTGGAAGTTATCCCTTGAAACGCTCCTTTGCCTATGCCACTTTAAATCTACACCGGTTGCCCTAGTGTTCCGCGAACCCTCTAAGCTTCCCACCTACTGGTTACATGCATGGTAGAAGAGGGCGTGAGTAATCGAAATTACTCAGTGAGTTCCGAAACAAAACAACAACAACGATCCCTCCCCATCCCATGCTCAAGCAACAAACAATAATGCAACACTACAATGCAATGCAAGAGCGGCAAGCAATGCCACAAAACTAGACCGTGCACACCAGTGCACAAAACGCCAAGTCTCACCCCGAGACAAGGACACCAAAACCCCCAAACTACTCTCGACGCCTAGACTCAAACACAAAGATAAAACACCACACGTTTCGGACGGCCTATCTCGTCCAGGAATCCCTTACTGGAGTTGCCCTAGTCCCCTCCTCATTCCACGACCAAAAACACACAAGTCACATGGTCTGGACCTCTCCCGGAAATCGGCTACACCCGATCACACACTCATCCGGGGCCACGGCGTCCCGTAGCGTTCGTCCATGGGCGCTACCCACTTTTCGTTGACGAACCATGGAGGGTAGGCTAACATCCAACACACCACACACTAGTCCGCTGCGTCTCACACGAATTCACGCGTAAGGGCTACAACCCAACACGCACGCATCTGGACTAAGTGCACATGGGCAACAACCCATCACCACGCTAGCACTCGTGCTAGTCTAGACCAAAGGCTCTAAACAACCAATCACACACAGCGTGAGGGAGCTCCTCCTCTAACCAACACGCAGCCTGGTCTAGACCCGCACCCACCTAAAAACACACTAAGCTAGCGAGACACACCCAAGACTCTAACCGGAACAAGACCCTCACCGGTCTAACACAAAACACGGGTAAGAGAGAGTCTCACTAACCCCAATGCTAGTACCAATCTAGATGCAACACAACCAAAAAAATGCACCTAGACTACATGCAACACATAAACAATGCATGTAACCAAAAATCAATAACCCACCCGACAAGAGAGAGACTCTCTCGATCTCTTGCGGTTCAACGATAGTACATTATCTAGTTAATCATGCCATCACACAAGCATGAACACATCGTAAAAACATCTAGATAATGACACAATAACACAATCAAACAATGTATGCATGCGGCACACACTTCCCCGAGGCCCTGCACCAAAACCGGTTATACTATGCCTCGAGTCTCCTCTTAAGACCCATCGGTCTAACTCCACACCTGCATGCATAAACACAAAGCACAAGTCTTCGGAACCCACCTTGGTTGCTGCCCACGAATACCCCCTAGACACCCCCGGACCAAGATCCAAAACGCTTAACTAAACCAAACCGAAAACTTTCAAAAAATCTGTTTCTCTCTCTAAACTCACCTCTCTCTCTAAGGTAAGCTCTCACGGTTTTGGTGTGAAGAAACTGAATGGTAGGGGTCTGGTATTTATAGGAAAAGAGGGCTGAGGATGACTGGACATGTGGACTTTGTGCATGCAAAAATATGGACATGTGTCCCACTTCACACTTCTTTAATATTTTCCTTTGCTTAGTCATCAAGGCCTTACTTCTCAAGCTGACACCTAACCTTCCCATGTTGACACCTGCTCCTTCTAGAAGAAAAACTATCTTGGGCACCAAGTTTCCCTCTTGACCAATCAGAACTCGCCACGGGGCCTACATGTCATCATCTTGGGCCCAATGGGACTTTGCCACCTCAGCTCGGTTCCCATTTTCTTGGAGCTTCTTAAAAATCCTTAAAAATGCCAATTTTATGATAGGTGAAGAAATAAATGCATTCCAAGTCTTTCTAATACCATTTGGGCGAAGAAGATCCCATTTCGGCTCCACCGGGTGCATACGGGTAACTCCTGGGCCATCCCTTGATTTACTCCGTACCAAGACAATTATGACTTGACTGAATGTCTTATAATATCCTCCTTTAGTCTCTTTGTCAAAGACCCATCCATTTTGCAAAACTTGAAAATGTCGCCTGGCCCGTACTGGCCCTTTCCGATACATACATCGCCTAGCTTACGTACTGGTCGTCCCAAATCAAATTTTCTTCGACCAAACCACTAGTCTTGATCCTCAATAGCTATTACAACCTTTATTTTGATAATTTACACACTTTTATTTTCTCGACCATATTTACTCTTGGTGAGGGTTATTACACCGTATCAGGCAACACGGGATGTACCGTGTTGATCAATTTTGGGTGGGCAGTATCGGTCGACGCGTTGTGAACCATGTCGATCGATTTCAGGGGAACAGGAGAAGATCTTGCAAAGAACGTGGTCTACGGATATTAATTTAATTTTTGTGTCTGAGGCTACCTCCTCAAGTCTCTTGATATGATCTCTGGGGTCCTGATAAGGAAAACCTTGGAAAGAATCCTCGCTTCCCCAATCATACCACTGGCTACTTAGATCAAAGGTATCCATTTCTTGAAAAGAAATCACATCAGGAATTATTGTTTCTTCGCCATTAATCAATTGTCCTTTAATGTTGCAAGGACGACCTTCTTTGTCTCGCCAGATACCCTTCTTTTCGATCTGAAGTATAAGCTCGTCAACCTTTTCTGCCTCCACACAAGTGGTGTCGGTCGTCGTATGAACATTTTCATGATGAACAATGTCTCGGTGAACAGTGTCTCGACGAACAGTCGAGCGATGATGAAATCATGGTATTGATCGATGACGGGTGAACGATATTGTTCGATAGAAAGATCGTGGCATTGGTCGATGTAGAAGTTATTGTGTCAACCAATGTAGACGTCATATCACAAGTATTGTTATCTTTTTCATCATCCTCCACCACATATCTCATCGTTGACTCCATCCTTAGATTTTCTAGAGTGTCATAGAGAAATTTGTTGAAGAAGGCTTTCATGATATCAATCCATGTTTTGAGGGACTCTGGTAGCAACTCTTTGAACCAACGTCTTGCTTCTCCAGAAAGATTGTGTGGAAAGAGTTTTCAGAAGTGGTAGTCTTCAGGGACTTCATTAAAGATAGACCAGATTAGTTCTTCAAACATATCAATATGAACTATTGGTTGCTCGTCAAGATAACCATGAAAGAGACGCTGACTTATAATAGGGATGTACTTAAGTTTCAGCTTGGAGTCAAAATTTTCTTCCTTTCCGCAAACAGTGTCGGTCGATCTTGGAAGAACAGTCTCGGTCGACACGGGATGGGCGGTGTCGATTGATTTTACGTGCGCAGTATCGGTCGACGCGCGATTATCTGTGTCGATCGATTTTAGGATAACAGTATCAGTCAACATGGGATGTACCGTGTTGATCAATTTCGGGTGGGCAGTAGCGGTCGACGTGTTGTGAACTGTGTCGATCGACTTCAGGGGAAAAGAGGTTTTGTATTTTTGCAAAGGAAATTTTATTTCTTCACTTTTATTCAAGGTGGAATGGATTGTAAAAGAGATTTTTGTCCAATGTTTATTTTTATTTTGGCTAATTGTATTGCTTATTTTACCTATTGGTTCAATTTGAACTACTCCATGATTAACATATGTGTTAACAGAAAACTTACATGCTCCCAACGAGGCTTTGTCGAACGATTTTCGACTATGAGTGTCGATCGACTTGTGGTGAACAGTGTCGATCGACATCGGGTGACTGCTGTTGATCGATATCGGATGAACAGTAGCGTTATGAACAGTAGCCAGATGAACAGTGTTTGGGTGAACAGTGTTGCTTGTAGGTTGGTTGGCTCTATCGATCACTGCTGCTTGTAGCTTACCAATCGATTGATGGTGTGCCTTATTAATTGATGTCCGGTGTATGTTGTCGATCGATTCTGCTTGGAGGCTGTCGATCGATACATCCCTCGTAGACTTACGGATATTGCGTGAACCAGCAGGCTCCTTCCTTGAAGGAACTAGAAATCCTCTCTTCATTGTTCCTGGTACTAAGATATATGTACCTGAAAAAGAAGAAAAATTTTATCAGTATTTTAGAACAGTAACAAAACCTAGACTAAATCTAACTAAACAAGATCTAATGGCGATCAAAGATTGTTGGGGTCAAAATCGGTACAACGGAATCAACGGCCGAAACTTCCCGCAGAAATATAAAAGGAATCGTTTTGTAAAACCCGAAGAATCATTTTATAAAACTCTAGAATCGTTTTATAAAACTCGAGGATCATTTTATAAAATTCGAGAATCGTTTTATATAACTCAAAGAATCGTTTTATAAAACTCGAGAATCGTTTTATAAAACTCGAAGAATTGTTTTATAAAACTCGAGAATCGTTTTATAAAACTCGAGGATCATTTTATAAAACTCGAGGATCATTATATAAAACTCGAGAAGCCGTTTTATAAAACTCGAAGATCGTTTTATAAAACTCGAGGATCGTTTTATAAAACTCGAGAATCGTTTTATAAAACTCGAGGATCATTTTACAAAACTCGAGAAGCCGTTTTATAAAACTCGAAGATCGTTTTATAAAACTCGAGGATCGTTATATAAAACTCGAGAAGCCGTTTTATAAAACTCGAGAACCTGTTTTATAAAACTCGAAGATCGTTTTATAAAACTCGAGAAGCCGTTTTATAAAACTCGAAGATCGTTTTATAAAACTCGAGAAGCCGTTTTATAAAACTCGAAGATCGTTTTATAAAACTCGAGAAGCCGTTTTATAAAACTCGAAGATCGTTTTATAAAACTCGAGAAGCCGTTTTATAAAACTCGAAGATCGTTTNTCTAGATTTAGAATTTTCCGCACTTAGAAACTTAGGCTTTTTCTCGACAAGTTCGGTTTCTATGACTGGCGCTCAATTACTAGACGAACTCGCCCAGGCAGTTCGATCTCTTGTCCAGCTCTATCAACTGAACTACGTTCGACTTGATCCCCGAAAGGGGTACGTAGGCAGCCTTTCATAAGGTTCAGTCCGAAATCAATCAACCCTTTTTTCCTATCTTTTTCCGTCTTTCGTTATCGAGCTGCGACTAGACTAGATCTAGGGTTTTATGTTTGTAACTCGTTGTTGGCCCCTGCGGCCAAAGCCTTTTTAATTCCTTGTAATGATCGCAACGCTCTTACGCGAATCGGAAATAAGATCGACTTTCTTTATAAATTCGTTTTATTGCGTTTTTCATATTTTTCTGCATTTATTTGGTTACTTGTCGTTGGCTTTCGCAGAGATCCGGTTCCTCTGGAAAATTAGGGTTTTCCTAAGTTTCCTTATTTAACGGAAATTGACAAGTGTGAATTACGGTTCCCACAGTTTGGCGCTAGAAGGAGGGGGGGTCGGATTACTCTTACTCATAGCCGCAAAACGCTTGACCAAAACGATGTCTGGATGTATGAAAGACAAAGTCGCAACTCGCAAAAAGACGCTGGTAAAAAAACTCCAGCAGCGACTGCTCCTACAGCCAACGCTCGCGCAAACGCTGTAGTACTCAACAAAATCGAAAACCTAATCGCGACTCTTCGCCATGGAAAGAGCAACAAAACAAGCTCACGATTTCTATCTCAGATCATTAAGGGCAACGATAAAATCTATCAAACCCCGTAGTGTTTTTCTTATTTCCGAGTTGGACAAATCTCACGCGTTAAGCAAAAGACGTTTTCCGAGAACCTTTCGGAAAAATAAAACTTCCTCTTCCAGAAACCGCGGAACAAACGGTAACTTACTCGCGAAATAAATCCTAGGATACTCGCATAAAACCCTAGGCTGTTCGCGGAAAAATCCTTAGGTGACTCGCGGAAAAACCGTAGGTTGTTCGCGGCAAAACCCTAGGTTGTTCGCGGAAAAGCCCTAGGTTACTCGCGGAGAAAGCACTAGGTTACTCGCGGAAAACCACTAGGTTATTCACGACAAAACCCTAGGTTGCTTGCGGAAGAACCTTAGGCTACTCGCAGAATCGGGCAATACTATCCAGCCAAAAAGACGGTGAGTTGGCCAAGCAACCTAGCTTGCCATCTTGGGGAGCTGACCGGCTTTCCACCTCGTCCCAGAGGCACTGACCTTTTTCCGAGGGTCCGCACAATCCAACTCATAGCTATGGTGAGCCGGACCGTACTCTAAACAATAATCACACTGCTTTTCGTTTCGTCTCAATCAAAGTTTTCGTTGAGGTTTTACCACGAAAACAAGATAGCTTGATGAATCGGGACTGTGCTCGCCGACTCACCATTAGGCAAGTTGGAAAAGCTCGATGGATCAAAACATCTCCGTCTCGAATCTTGATCGAGACGCTTTTCATTTCGTCTCAATCGGACTTTCCGTTGAGATTCTACGACGAAAACAAGTCAACTCGACGAATTGAGATCACCCGAGCCAAGCGTCTTAGCTCGCCAAACGTAGAGCTAGCTAGCTCGCCATACAGCGAGCTGACCCAAGCGCCTGGCTCGCCCAAGAGAAGCTGACTTTGCCCCAAGGGTTCTTACCATCCAGATCGCCACACGGCGAGCTGAAAGGGTTCACCCGACTTGCCCTACGTCGAGCTGAACCAATCCTCGAGTTCTCTCGAAGTCTTGATCGCGCTGATTCTCGTTTCATATCAACCGGAATTTCCATCGGGATTTTACGATAAAACCGCAAAGACTTGTTTCTTCGTATAACTTCCAACCAATCGTCTAAAACGGAAACGGTTGACTTTACACCAAAGTTTCCTAAACTATACGAGAAATCTGAACTCTCTAGACCCAATCCGGTTTTACGAAACTCTGCCACGCTAAGTCGAAAACATCCAATCATAAACACGTGACTGATTTTTTCGATATACAAATCGCACCTAGTCGGTCAAATAAAACCAGCGGTACAAAGAAACAAGAACATGAGCTCCGATGGTTAAGTCTTCTCCCCGCTCCGATACTCTCGCTGGCAATTCGTCGAAGACCGGTAGGTTAAAAGACGAAGAACGAAGAATAGACAATCCCAAATCATCGATGAAACTAATGTATGTCCGATTTGAAAATTTTACTAGACTTCTAATTTCTCGTAGGTAAGAAACGAAAACGTCTTTTAAACTGCCGTGAAACCTAGAGAACTTAGAATTTAGAGAATAGTATAGCATGCTAAGTCGTAAGCAATTTTTGTCTATCTCGATTTGTTATTTTCTAACCATTCAGGCATAACTCGCAAACCGATCTAATCTCTCGTACAACCGAGAAACGATCGCCACGCATTCAAACGTACTCATTTCCTAAAAGAAAGAGGGAGCTAGAGACGCTGACGTTTTCTTAAAACCGACTCGCTCCTAGAAGTTTTCGTAAATCAGACATACTCCAAATCATCTCCGATCCACCATGGTCTTTAATCGACTCGGATTGTCAATCATCCCAATCCTTCGAACGAAACTCCTCTTTCTTCTTTCTCCGAACATTTTTCCTCGCATCAAGAAAACGCTTTCTAAAATAGGCGGAAAAATATTCGGACGATGCAACGCCTCGTCGAAATCATCTCAAAAGCAAACGACAATCTAAAAATCGTCTAAGCGCTAAAGACTGATCCAACCGTCTGGGAAATAATCTCGAGGAATATACGGCATCTCTCATCGCAATCATGCGGTTAGAAAATCTCTGCGAAACTTCAGAGCGAAACTCGATTATTTGCCGAAGTCATAAAGATCTTCTTAAACTTGATAAAGCAAGTATAAGAATCGAAATCTTTAGGCATCAAAGCATTGATCTCATTTTCCGTCAAACCAAGTGAGTCACGGAATAATTTCAAGAACATTTTCGGCGAAAGAAAAATCGGGAACACAAAGCAGCAATAGAGAACACGTCCTCCCTTCTCGCCGACTGATCCTATTGTGGTCATGTGATTCATTCCGCCCGAGAAACCCGCTAAAAAATGTTGGGACTAGATCTCGGTGAAATAACTTTTGGTAAAACTCCACGAGTGACTCCGAAAAAACTATCACCGAAGAATCAAAAACTGAGCGGAAAGGTTTCTCGAAAAATCTGCGAAAACATTGTTAACCCAATGCGTCGTGCCGATTTACTAAATTCATCACCCGTTACTTACGCGAGAAATCCTTCGTATAGTCAGGATCATGTCATAACGAAGTAACTTTCGAAAATGAACGTAACAGGTTGTGCGAAAAGTACATTCCTTATAGCGAAAACCAAGCTATACGATCCGACACTGAGCGACCAATCTAAACTTTTCCTCCTCGCGACACGATCCGAAAGATCTCACTCTTTAGCCATTCGGTTCACGAGCATCCGCTCTCATTCCCCCCGATTACATCTGAGAATGAGACCGCCCCGCAAACGACTCCGCACGGGCTCTGCATCGAGCTTCTTAGGATCTGTCTCCCTCGAGTAAAAAAAAAAAAAAAAACTTCCATACAAAGGAAAGTTTATACGAAACTTTCACCGTATAAACCAAACCTACAACGGAAAAACGTTTTCTATAAACACGGGCATACTTGGCATATCAAGCTCGACAAAGGCTACTTGGCTATTGTCCGATTGCGCTTCACGTCAATGGCAAGTTTACAAACCGACTCGACCTTTTCGATAGCACGAAAGTGTCGCGTTCTAATCCTCTACCAAATACGACCTTGGCTGTGTGGCTGAACACAACCTTCGTGCCAAGCCAATACATTCAACGGATAATGCAAACTTGTCGAAAATCGGCTAAGTTCTGTATTCTCGCGATACACTCTATTCCCAAAGCAAGTTTCCTACAAAATCCGACGTATCAGAAAAAACTCGTACCAGAGCTTCTAAAGCCGTACGAATCTCGGCAAGTCAACACTTCACAAAGCACCGTAACGAAAAACACTTCGTTTCGGGGAAACAACGTACGCGACCTCTCGGTCCTAATTGCTCTAGTACAAATCGTAAAACTACCTAACATCCAAACAGGAATTTAAGTTTTAATTGCGAATATCCACAAACGAACCAAAGTATTCCTGCGAAGCAGGGTTAAGACAAAACCCTCGCAGCACCCCGCAACATCTTCGAGCCCGCAAACGATCCGAACAGGAAACGCGGCATATAAAATAAAAACCAACTTTCGGCACTGCGAGACGTCACAGACGCCCGGAGATTAGTTTTTCGACATAAATACCTTCCTCGATAAAGTCATTTTCTTGGAAGACCTAACAGTCCGTCCGCGACTATAAAATTACGCAAAACTTCTTAACGTACGTATCCTTCGCGAAGGCCAAAACAACGTAAACATTTAACGCCTAAAAAGTTTGTTGCTGATCACAACAAACTCGCAACAGTCCTAAACAAACTTAAGTTATCTCGCAGAGATAGCTCTCGAACACCCGACACAAGGGTAATAGCGCTATAAAAGAAATCCAAACTTTTGGTCAGCACTTCCGGGCAACTTAGAAATTGTTCCCGGTGAGATGCTCGGTTCCAACCAGACGAATCGTATAAGCCGAGAACCTATCGCGGATTCTAAATAGGTATGGAATCAGGTTAAAATCGCAACAGGCAAAACGAAAGCCGACTAGTCATCGCATAGCCTCAATCCGAAAGTAAACCTAGGTCTTGCCCTAACCCAGCACACTGGTCGCTAACGTCTCAAGGCATGAATCGAGATCCTAAAGGCATGTCTCTTCGTCTATATCTAAACGCTCACTCGATTTACTAAACATTCTAAAACGGGCAAACGAACAAGGCGATACACTAAGGGAAAAAGGAATGCGAGACGACAACTCGCGGGCCTCCCTCAATATCAACTCATAATCTTCCCGCTACATTCATACGAATAAAAACACGCTATTAAAAACGCAAACTGATTTTTAATAAAGCCGCAAAAGCGGCAGGGACTCAGAGCCGCACACGGCCAGTCCAAAAACTATAACGGCCACGCTCGGCCAGACCAAACGGCCTACGAGGCTAGTCTCAAGGCCGGCAAAGGTCCAGATGCCATCGACATCAATATGCTCGATAAACATTTAACTAGACCGTAAAGGTCTTGCTGGGAAACATGTCATACGAACCTTAACTCCGAAATGAACTACGAAAGGCTTGATCCCCTCAAAAGGGTACGTAGGCAGCCTTCACGAGGCGCAGCTCTAATCTTAAACGCTTTCCGCTCCCTGGAGAGTGGAAAGATCACTTTCAACGGACCTTCCCGACCATTAATTCTGCCTAACTGGTTAAGCACTCGCAAGAACCTTACGCTAAAGGCTCAAGATTCTTACGAGCTGGGGGGCTAACTGTTGGGGTCAAAATCGGTACAACGGAATCAACGGCCGAAACTCCTTGCAGAAATATAAAAGGAATCGTTTTGTAAAACCCGAAGAATCATTTTATAAAACTCTAGAATCGTTTTATAAAACTCGAGGATCGTTTTATAATATTCGAGAATCGTTTTATAAAACTCGAGAATCGTTTTATAAAACTTGAAGAATTGTTTTATAAAACTCGAGAATCGTTTTATAAAACTCGAGGATCATTTTATAAAACTCGAGGATCATTTTATAAAACTCGAGAAGCCGTTTTATAAAACTCGAAGATCGTTTTATAAAACTCGAGGATCGTTTTATAAAACTCGAGAATTGTTTTATAAAACTCGAGGATCATTTTATAAAACTCGAGAAGCCGTTTTATAAAACTCGAAGATCGTTTTATAAAACTCGAGGATCGTTATATAAAATTCGAGAAGCCGTTTTATAAAACTCGAGAAGCCGTTTTATAAAACTCGAAGATCGTTTTATAAAACTCGAGAAGCCGTTTTATAAAACTCGAAGATCGTTTTATAAAACTCGAGAAGCCGTTTTATAAAACTCGAAGATCGTTTTATAAAACTCGAAGAATCGTTTTATAAAACTCAAGAATCGTTTTGTAAAACTCGAAGAATCGTTTTATAAAACTCGAAGAATCGTTTTATAAAACTCGAGAATCGTTTTATAAAACTCGAGAATCGTTTTATAAAACTCGAAGAATCGTTTTATAAAACTCGAAGAATCGTTTTACGAAACCGCAAAAAACCGAAACAGCCATAAAACACGAACTAGTCACGACTAGTTTGCCCACGGGCGAACTAAGCCGAGCCGGCTTAGTTCGCCGATGGGCGAACTAGGAGGCACTCGACTAGTTCGCCGATGGGCGAACTAGTCCATCTCAACTAGTTCGCCCATGGGCGAACTAGTCCCGTCCCGGCTAGATCGCCCATGGGCGAACTAGTCCCGTCCCGGTTAGATCGCCATTGGGCGAACTTAGATGTGCTGACTTTGCCCCACTGGTTCTTTTCGCCTTGTTCGCCATATGGCGACCTAGCCAAGCTGAACTAGCTCTCCGTACGTCGAGCCGACCATCCTGAGCCTCGATCTCCCACATCCTTGATTCAAGGCATACGTCCTTCGACACGATCGTATTCCGAATCACGGTCGAAATGTCTCCCGTTTCGTCTCGATCCGTCCTATCGTTCGAGTTTTACGATAAAAACCGTAAAACTCCGTTTTCCCAAAAAGAACTCGAAGAAATCGTATAAAACGGTAACGGTTAATCAAAAAACCGAACGTCGCCTAAACTATACGATTTATCCGAGATTCCTTGTTAAGATTATAAAAAATGTGTTTTTAATAAAAAACATTGAGAGAATCGTAAAAAACGGCATCGGATCAGGAAACGGTCTCGTTAAAGTCGTAAAATGGTTTTTATCGTAAAACGGCCCGAAAGGTCCTAAAACACGATAAAAACCCATCTCGTGACGTTAACGAATTCAAACCCGAAGATACGATAACGCTTTGACGGTCTACTCGCAGACGGAAGATAAAAGGCAAGTTTGAAGATAAATAGAAGATTTCCGCAGAAGAAAAGGAAGGATCGACAGATGGCTCATTTTTCTTAGTTGTGGGTCATAGGTCGGGCTTCGGGCGGGCATCTTTATCTGATCAAGAGCCGGGGCACAAGGGTCCTGGTACTATCCCAGGTGCGAAGAACCCCGGAGGTGACTGCAATGAGCAGAAATCTCACTCACCGGCCTAAACGACGAGAAAACACTCGAACGTGAGAGCAAGGGATCACCCAAAAAACCTGCTACGGAACTACCGAGCAGGGGTAAAAATACGATAAGTAGATACATAATTTTGAGTGTGATCAGAAACATAAAATCAGACAATGACAGAGCGGCCAGCGATTGAGTGATAGATTTCTCGACGTCCGGAGAACGCTCGACCGAAGAAATGAGTAACTAACAAGGAAGATTTTGTTCCCCAACTTGCTTGATTAACGGGCATTTTCGGGGACTAGTCCGCTTCCCATTACTCAAGAGGGCAATTCCTCGCACATAATCAAATTAAGGGAGCCATTGAAAGGTGACTAAAAGACCAGAAACAGGGACTACCCGAGCTAATGAGTCAATCTCATACCTATGTCCACTAGGCATTCAAAAAGAAAAGATTGGAGGAGCACTTCTCGAGGTATATAATTTGAGTTCGAATAATAATCTTATGGTTCTTCGTTATCTGCATATGGTCTTTTTTTCTTCATGGGCTTTTGCAATTATTCATATAGTTTCCTATTTAAAAAAAAAATCACTTAAACGCAATAACTGTGCCAAGTGCTATTTTTATTCAGGGTTTTGCTACTTCAGGTCTTTTAAACAACATGCCCCAGTCTGCAATATTAGTACCAGCTCTCCAGTCCCAGTGGTTAATGATGCACGTAAGTATGATGATATTAGGCTATGGTGAATCTCATCATGCCATCCAAGAGCTGAATGCAAAAATGGATAAGATATTGAAGTGTGACCAAAAGATGACGGTAAACTCTTGTGAAGAGTATGGTGGGTATCAAGGGTACCAAGACTTTGGTGTTGAAGGGTATGAGGAGCCACAAGAAGAGTAGTTCGACTCCCCCTCTAATTTTTTTGTTTTTTTTTTTTTTGCATTTTATGGACTTATATTGAATTTGAATGTGTAATTCGTGGAATGGGAGGGGTCATCTCATTTTTTGATATTTGATATTGACTAGGTATATATGAGTTAAAGATCTATATAATCTGCCCCACTACTTTTACCGGCGATTACTAGTGATTCCGGCTTCATGCAGGCGAGTTGCAGCCTGCAATCCGAACTGAGGACGGGTTTTCCCCCTCCCCATTCATTAGATAGAGAAGATCACCAAGATTTCGCGATCCGCTGCCGAACTTATTCCATTTCAATATTATGCCTTGAAGAGGACTCGAACCTCCACGCTTTTTAGCACGAGATTTTGAGTCTCGCGTGTCTACTTAAGTTAGAAAGAAAGGCCTTCTCTGAAAAAGGGGGGTTGGAATCGACACATTGTGCAGTTTCATTATGGTGGTATACCAACCTCCTGTTCTGGAACTTCCAGTTCCAATCGAAGCATATAGATCCGTAAATAGATTTGTATGTATAGCCACTTCAGCCGTGCTCGTCCTTTCTCGAAAGTATCTTTCTGCAGCAATGAGTGCATCCCCCTACCTACGCCCTAAACTGAGCAAGATAGCTTCCATTGAGAATCCCAGATTTTTTTTTATCAGAAAAATCTGAACTGAAATTTTTTTGGCTCACTTGATCATTATTCACCGAGAGGCAAAGGAGAATCGGCCCGATGCCTACACCTATTGAAAGGGGCGACGGCTCAGATGAAGCAAGCCTATCTTGTTTAGTAAGGGAAGGTCCTAGCTACGCCATGCGTTCAATACAAAATATGGAAAGCTGCAGAATATTTACCTAAAATTTATGATCCATTTTTGCATGGGATGGGTCTCAACTCGGGACGTAATGGAAAAAGGGGCTAGATGGCTTACGGGATATAGGGTTTTGAGGAGTTCCTCTCCTTGCTTGAACCTTTGCGACGACTATGGCACCTTTTGGCTTGTACTCCTCAAGGCCTATATTGCATTTGCAGGTAAAAGAGTAATTGAACAAACATTGAAAAAGGCCGTGCCTGAAGGTTAGAATAACGAAAGATATTAGATTTGTCGAGTTGATGCGTTTACCTAAGTAAGGACCAATAAAATCAAATATTTTGATCTTCGAAACCAATTAAATGAAATTCTAAAGGTTCAATTTTATGGGGCAGTGCGCGAGAAATAAAATCATAAATAAATGATAGAATTTTGAGCGCCCTGAAAATTCTTGTACCTATTTTTTGATTCTATTTCTAGTAGGTTCTATTCTATATATTACTAACTCTAATTTTCGATTATAAAAGATGGAATAGACCAAATCGATATATAAAAAATGATAAAATTGAAAATACTGTATGTAATAACCCTCACCAAGAGTAATTATGGTCGAGAAAATAAAAGTGTGTAAATTATCAAAATAAAGGTTGTAATAGCTGTTGAAGATCAAGACTAGAGGTTTGGTCGAAGAAAATTTAATTTGGGACGACCAGTACGTAAGCTAGGCGATGTACGTATCGGAAGGGGCCAGTACGGGCCAGGCGACATTTCGGCGACGGGCAGCAGTCAAGTCAGAAGAAGATATGCAGAGGTTGTCCGAGGAACTCAAGAAGGTGACTTTGACAGCATTGGAGGGAGAGTCGACCGAACCATTGGGAATGCAAGCAGTGAACCAGGCAAGTCTAGTACAACGAATTCGTCAGGCGCAAGCTGAAGATGAAGACCTGAAGAAGATTGTGGAGCAACTAAGGGAAGAAGGTGGATCTAATGCGAGTGGTTACCATGTAACTGAAGATGGGACATTATTCCTCAACGGAAGGATCACTGTACCTAAGGGAGAAGGTCTTCGGGAAGAGATTCTCAAGATGGTGCATCAATCACTTCTGAGTATTCATCCCGGAAGCACCAAG
>CAKOAT010079600.1:53309-73763 GCA_932364175.1 Eruca vesicaria subsp. sativa
GGAGGGGGGGTCGGATTACTCTTACTCATAGCCGCAAAACGCTTGACCAAAACGATGTCTGGATGTATGAAAGACAAAGTCGCAACTCGCAAAAAGACGCTGGTAAAACAACTCCAGCAGCGACTGCTCCTACAGCCAACGCTCGCGCAAACGCTGTAGTACTCAACAAAATCGAAAACCTAATCGCGACTCTTCGCCATGGAAAGAGCAACAAAACAAGCTCACGATTTCTATCTCTGATCACTAAGGGCAACGATAAAATCTATCAAACCCCATAGTGTTTTTCTTATTTCCGAGTTGGACAAATCTCACGCGTTAAGCAAATGACGTTTTTCGAGAACCTTTCGGAAAAATAAACTTGCTCTCCCAGAAACCGCAGAACAAACCGTAACTTACTCGCGAAATAAATCCTAGGATACTCGCAGAAAACCCTAGGCTGTTCGCGGAAAAATCCTTAGGTGACTCGCGGAAAAACCGTAGGTTGTTCGCGGAAAAACCCTAGGTTACTCGCGGAGAAAGCCTTAGGTGACTCGCGGAGAAAGCCTTAGGTGACTCGCGGAAAAACCATAGGTTATTCGCGGCAAAACCCTATGTTGTTTGCGGAAAAGCCCTAGGTTACTCGCGGAGAAAGCCCTAGGTTACTCTCGGAAAACCACTAGGTTATTCACGACAAAACCCTAGGTTGCTTGCGGAAGAACTTTAGGCTACTCGCAGAATCGGGCAATGCTATCCAGCCGAAAAGACGGTGAGTTGGCCAAGCAAACTAGCTTGCCATCTTGGCGAGCTGACCGGCTTTCCACCTCGTCCCAGAGGCACTGACCTTTTCCCGAGGGTCCACACAATCCAACTCATAGCTATGGTGAGCCGGACCGTACTCTAAACAATAATCGCACTGCTTTTCGTTTCGTCTCAATCAAAGTTTTCTTTGAGGTTTTACCACGAAAACAAGATAGCTTGATGAATCGGGACTGTACTCGCTGACTCACCATTAGGCAAGTTGGAAAAGCTCGATGGATCGAAACATCTCCATCTCGAATCTTGATCGAGACGCTTTTTGTTTCGTCTCAATCGGACTTTCCGTTTAGATTCCACGACGAAAACAAGTCAACTCGACGAACTGAGATCACCCGAGCCAAGCGTCTTAGCTCGCCGAACGTAGAGCTAGCTAGCTCGCCATACAGCGAGCTGACCCAAGGGCCTTGCTCGCCCAAGAGACGCTGACTTTGCCCCAAGGGTTCTTACCATCGAGATCGCCACACGGCGAGCTGAAAGGGTTCACCCGACTTGCCCTACGTCGAGCTGAACCAATCCTCGAGTTCTCTCGAAGTCTTGATCGCGCTGATTCTCGTTTCATATCAACCGGAATTTCCATCGGGATTTTACGATAAAACCGCAAAGACTTGTTTCTTCGTATAACTTCCAACCAATCGTCTAAAACGGAAACGGTTGACTTAACACCAAAGTTTCCTAAACTATACGAGAAATCTGAACTCTCTAGACCCAATCCGGTTTTACGAAACTCTGCCACGATAAGTCGAAAACATCCAATCATAAACACGTGACTGATTTTTTCGATATACAAAGCGCACCTAGTCGGTCAAATAAAACCAGCGGTACGAAGAAACAAGAACATGAGCTCCGATGGTTAAGTCTTCTCCTCGCTCCGATACTCTCACTGGCAATTCGTCGAAGACCGGTAGGTTAAAAGACGAAGAACGAAGAATAGACGATCCCAAATCATCGATGAAACTAAGGTATGTCCGATTTGAAAATTTTACTAGACTTCTAATTTCTCGTAGGTAAGAAACGAAAATGTCTTGTAAACTGCCGTGAAACCTAGAGAACTTAGAATTTAGAAAATAGTCTAGCATGCTAAGTCGTAAGCAATTTTTGTCTATCTCGATTTGTTGTTTTCTAACAATTCAGGCATAACTCGCAAACCGATCTAATCTCTCGTACAACCGAGAAACGATCGCCACGCATTCAAACATACTCATTTCCTAAAAGAAAGAGGGAGCTAGAGACGCTGACGTTTTCTTAAAACCGACTCGCTCCTAGAAGTTTTCGTAAATCAGACATACTCCAAATCATCTCTGATCCACCATGGTCTTTAATCGACTCGGATTGTCGATCATCCCAATCCTTCGAACGAAACTCGTCTTTCTTCTTTCTCCGAACATTTTTCCTCGCATCAAGAAAACGCTTTCTAAAATAGGCGAAAAAATATTCGGACGATGCAACGCCTCGTCGAAATCATCTCAAAAGCAAACGATAATCTAAAAATCGTCTAAGCGCTAAAGACTGATCCAACCGTCTGGGAAATAATCTCGAGGAATATACGGCATCTCTCGTCGCAATCATGCGGTTAGAAAATCTCTGCGAAACTTCAGAGCGAAACTCGATTATTTGCCGAAGTCATAAAGATCTTCTTAAACTTGATAAAGCAAGTATAAGAATCGAAATCTTTAGGCATCAAAGCATTGATCTCATTTTCCGTCAAACCAAGTGAGTCACAGAATAATGTCAAGAACATTTTCGGCGAAAGAAAAATCGAGAACACAAAGCAGCAATAGAAAACACGTCCTCCCTTCTCGCCGACTGATCCTATTGCTGGTCATGTGATTCATTCCGCCCGAGAAACCCGCTAACAAATTTCGCGACTAGATCTCGGTGAAATAACTTTTGGTAAAACTCCACGAGTGACTCCGAAAAAACTATCACCGAAGAATCAAAAACTGAGCGGAAAGGTTTCTCGAAAAATCTGCGGAAACATTGTTAACCCAATGCGTCATGCCGATTTACTAAATTCATCACCCGTTACTTACGCGAGAAATCCTTCGTATAGTCAGGATCATGTCATAACGAAGTAACTTTCGAAAATGAACGTAACAGGTTGTGCAAAAAGTACATTCCTTATAGCGAAAACCAAGCTATACGATCCGGCACTGAGCGACCAATCTAAACTTTTCCTCCTCGCGACACGATCCGAAAAATCTCACTCCATTCGGTTCACGAGCATCCGCTCTCATTCCCCCCGATTACATCCGAGAATGAGACCGCCCCGCAAATGACTCCGCACGGGCTCTGCATCGAGCTTCTTAGGATATGTCTCCCTCGAGTAAAAAAAAAAAAAAAAACAACTTCCATACAAAGGAAAGTTTATACGAAACTTTCACCGTATAAATCAAACCAACAACGGAAAAACGTTTTCTATAAACACGGGCATACTTGGCATATCAAGCTCGAGAAAGGCTACTTGGCTATTGTCCGATTGCGCTTCACTTCAATGCAAAGTTTACAACCGACTCGACCTTTTCGATAGCACGAAAGTGTCGCGGTCTAATCCTCTACCAAATACGACCTTGGCTGTGCGGCTGAACACAACCTTCGTGCCAAGCCAATACATTCAACGGATAATGCAAACTTGTCGAAAATCGGCTAAGTTCTGTATTCTCGCGATTCACTCTATTCCCAAAGCAAGTTTCCTACAATATCCGACGTATAAGAAAACACTCGTACCAGAGCTTCTAAAGCCGTACGAATCTCGGAAGGTCAACACTTCACAAAGCACCGTAACGAAAAACGCTTCGTTTCGGGAAACAACGTACGCGACCTCTCGGTCCTAATTGCTCTAGCACAAATCGTAAAACTACCTAACATCCAAACAGGAATTTAAGTTTTAATTGCGAATATCCGCAAACGAACCAAAGTATTAACGCGAAGCAGGGTTAAGACAAAACCCTCGCAGCACCGCGCAACATCTTCGAGCCCGCAAACGATCCGAACACGAAACGCGGCATATAAAATAAAAACCAACTTTCGGCACTGCGAGACGTCGCAGACGCCCGAAGATTAGTTTTTCGACATAAATACCTTACCCGATAAAGTCATTTTCTTGGAAGACCTAACAGTCCGTCCGCGACTATAAAATTACGCAAAACTTCTTAACGTACGTATCCTTCGTGAAGGCCAAAACAACGTAAACATTTAACGCCTAAAAAGTTTGTTGCTGATCACAACAAACTCGCAACAGTCCTAAACAAACTTAAGTTATCTCGCAGAGATAGCTCTCGAACACCCGAAACAAGGGTAATAGCGCTATAAAAGAAATCCAAACTTTTGGTCAGCACTTCCGGGCAACTTAGAAATTTTTCCCGGTGAGATGCTCGGTTCCAACCAGACGAATCGTATAAGCCGAGAACCTATCGCGGATTCTAAATCGGTATGGAATCAGGTTAAAATCGCAACAGGCAAAACGAAAGCCGACTAGTCATCGCATAGCNTGTCTCTTCGTCTATATCTAAACGCTCACTCGATTTACTAAACATCCTAAAACGGGCAAACGAACAAGGCGATACACTAAGGGAAAAAGGAATGCGAGACGACAACTCGCGGACCTCCCTCAATATCAACTCATAATCTTCCCGCTACATTCATACGAATAAAAACACGCTCTTAAAAACGCAAACTGATTTTTAATAAGGCCGGACCTGGCCTTTCTGAGGGCATCACTGGCCATTGTAGGCCAGTAGTAGCCGGCTCTTCTGGCTCTGAGCACTAGGCTTCGGCCACTGGAGTGAGAGCCGCATTCTCGTTCATGGAGCTCTTCTAGGATTCAGGCCGCTTCCCTAGGGGTTAGTCATCGCAGGTATGGTCCTGAAAAGGACCTTCTGTATAGTTTTCCTTCGGTGATGCAGTATCTTGCTGCTTGTCTTTTTATTTTTCGGCTTTCACCTCGATCTTTTGGAAGGAGGTCGCGTGCCAGGTATTCTATTATAGGTGTCATCCAGGTGTGTCCCTGGTCGACGAAGATTTCTTCAGGGTCCCCTTCCTTGTCAGTGGCTGGCCACTGGAGTACCAGCAGGGGAATGTTCATTTGGCTAGTGGTTTCTAGGGCGAACCCTAGATTGGCTAGAGCATCGGCTTGCGAGTTTTATTCTCGGGGAACTTGTGTAAGCTTGCAGCTCTGGAATCTTTCGATCAAGCGCTTTGCTACGGCGAGGTATCTGATCATACTGGCGTCTTTGGCTTGGTAGTCACCTTGGACCTGGCTGATGATCAACTGGGAGTCGCTGAAGACCTGGATCTCCTCTACTCCCATTTGCTTGGCGAGTGAGAGGCCTGCGATTAGGGCCTCGTACTCGGCTTCATTATTTGTAGCTTTGAAGTTGCATCTCATCGCTCTTGATGCTGACTCGCCGGGTGGGGGAGGTTAGGACTAGGCCCACTCCTGCCCCTCTTACGTTGCTGGACCCGTCGATGTGTAGGGTCCATTCTCCCATTTCTTCCTACTGAGCCCTGGAAATCCAGTTAGGATTCCGGCATCGGAATCATGGATGGTGAGAATTCAGCGACGAAGTCAGCGAGGACCTGTGATTTGATAGCTGTAGCAGGCTTGAAGACTACGTCATATTCCCCAAGCTCAATCGCCCACTTTGCGAGGTGCCCTGATACCTCTGGTCTGTGGAGGACGGCTTTTATGGGAATGAAGTGATTACCCTGATCTGATGGGCCTGGAGGTAGGGCCGGGGCTTGCGGGCCGCTGTAACCAGTGCTAGGGCTAGCTTTTCGAGGTGGCTGTAGCGAGTTTCTGCGTCCAATAAAGACTTACTCACATAGTAGATAGGATGTTGTTTCCTTTCTTCCTCTCTCACGAGGACACCGCTTACTGCATGCTCGGATACGGCGAGGTAGAGTAGCAGGACCTCACCATCTAGAGGTTTTGAAAGGAGAGGAGCTGTTGTGAGGTAGACTTTGAGGTCGTCGGGAGCAAGTTCGCACTTATCGTTCCATTGGAACTCCTTAGGATTTTTCAGGGTCTCAAGGAAGGAGTGAGATTTATCGGACAGCTTGGAGATGAACCAGCTCAATGCGGCCATCCGGCCCGCTAGCCATTGGACTTCCTTCACATTTCAAGCGGGAGGGATCGCCTGAATGGCTCGCACCTGTTCTGGATTGGCCTCAATGGTCCTGTAGGTGACTATGTACCCCATGAATTTTCCGGAGCTGACCCCGAATGAACACTTTGAAGGATTAAGCTTCATGCTGTATTTCCTGAGGGTTACGAAGGCTTGTTGTAGGTGGGAGATGTGGTCTTCTGCCTCGAGAGACTTGACCAGCAAGTCATCTATGTAGATTTCCATGGTCTGTCTGATTTGTTCAGCAAACATCATGTTCACGAGTCTCTGATATGTAGATCCCGCATTTTTTAGGCCAAAAGGCATGACCTTGTAACAGTAGAAGCCCCTTGGGGTCATGAAGGATGTCTTTTCCTGGTCGTCTGGATGCATGAGGATTTCGTTGTAGCCTGAGAAGGCGTCGATGAAGCTCATGAGCTTGTGGCCTGCGGTGGCGTCGACGAGCTTGTCGATATGAGGTAGGGGAAAAGGATCCCTGGGGCATGATTTGTTGAGGTCGGTGAAATCTATGCAGACCCTCCATTTCCCATTCTTTTTCCTGACCACGGCCACGTTGTCCAGCCACTTGGGATACTGGACTTCTCTTATGAATCCAGCGTCGAGCAGGTTCTTGACCTCTTTGTTGATAATTTCGTCCCTTACGGGAGCAAATTTCCTTCTTTTCTGTCGTACCGGAATGAATTCAGGATCTACCTCCAGCTTGTGCTTGATAATCTCGGGGTCGATCCCAGGGATATCCTCGTGAGACTAGGAAACACTCGGAGTTGGACCGGAGGAAATCGATTAGTCTTTGTCTTAACCCGGTGGGAAGCTTGGATCCTATCAGCATTTTCCGGCCCGGGTTTCCTTCTTCCAGGGGTACCTCATCCATCTCTTCTACCTCAGGCTCCTCCGCGTGTAAGGCTGAAGGGCCCTTTGGTAATTGCTATAAGACCGGGCTTTTTCCTTCCAGAGTAGTTTGATAGCAGGCCCTAGTATTCTCTTGATCTCCTTTGATTACCCTGATGCCCTAGGAGGTCGGGAATTTGATGGATTGATGAAGAGTTGAGGGTACGGCCCCCATTTCGTGGATCTAGGGCCGGCCCAGTATCATGTTGTAGGAAGATGCGCAGTCGACAACAAGGAATTTCGCTGGTTGGTTTACCCCTTCGCCGTACACTGGGAGGATTACCTCTCCCAAGGTGTTCTTAACCTCTCCGCTGAATCCTATAAGCGGAGTAACCTTTGTTGTTAGTGCCTTTTCCTCCAGCCCTAAGTGGGTGTAGGCTGGGAGAAAGATGATATTGCCGGAGCTACTGTTGGTGTCAAAAATCGTAATCTCGAAATCAACGTCTACGATAACTTCTATAAAAGCTGGGATTATTGCTTTCTGCAAGAATCGTTTTATAAAACTCGAGGAATCGTCTTATAAAACACGAGAATCATTTTATAACATTCGAAGGATCGTTTTACAAAACTCGAAGGATCGTTTTATAAAACTCGGGAATCGTTTTATAAAGTTCAAGGAATCGTTTTATAAAACTCAAGGATAGTTTTATAAAACTCGAGAATCGTTTTATAAAACTCTAGAATCGTTTTGTAAAACTCAAAGAATCGTTTTATAAAACTCGAGAATCGTTTTATAAAACCCGAAGAATCGTTTTATAAAACTCGAGAATCGTTTTATAAAACTCGAAGAATCGTTTTGATAAAACACAAAGAATCTTTTTATAATACTCGAAGAACCGTTTTACAAAACCGCGAAAAACCCAAACCGCCGTAAAACGCGAACTAGCTTCGTCCCGGCTAGTTTGCCCAACGGCGAACTAAGCCATGATCGGCCTAGTTCGCCGTTGGGCGAACAAGCCTCGTCCCGGCTAGTTCGCCCACCGGCGAACTAAGCCGGGTTGGCTTAGTTCACCGTTGGGCGAACTAGTAGGGAAGAAGCTAGTTCGCGTTTTACGGCGGTTTCGGTTTATCGCTGTTTTGTAAAACGGTCCTTCGAGTTTTATAAAAAAATTCTTCGAGTTTTATAAAACGATTCTTCGAGTTTTATAAAAAGATTCTTTAGTTTTACAAAACGATTCACGAGTTTATAAAATGATTCTCGAGTTTTATAAACGATTCTTTGTGTTTTATAAAACGATTCTCGAATTTTATAAAATGATTCTCGAGTTTTATAAAACGATTTTTTGAGTTTTATAAAACGATTCTTGGAGTTTTATAAAACGATTCTCAAGTTTTATAAAACGATTCTTGAGTTTTATAAAACGATTCTTCGAGTCTTATAAAACGATTCTTCGAGTTTTATAAAAGAATTCTCGAGTTTTATAAAACGATTCTAGATTTTTATAAAACGATTCTTTGAGTTCTATAAAACGATTCTTCTAGTTTTATAAAACGATTCTCAAGTTTTATAAAACGATTCTTCGAGTTTTATAAAACGATTCTTCGAGTTTTATAAAACGATTCTTCGGTTTTTATAAAATGATTCTCGAGTTTTATAAAACGATCCTCGTGTTTTATAAAACGATTCTTTTAGTTTTATAAAACGATTCTTTAAGTTTTATAAAACGATTTCTTTTATATTTCTACGGGGAGTTTTGGCCGTTGATTCCGTCGTACCAATTTTCACCCCAACAGTTAGCCCCCCAGCTCGCTAGAATCTTAAGCCTTTAGTGTGGGAACCGAAATCCACCTACTGTCAATAAATCGTAAAAAAGGAAACTTTGGGAAAACCTTAAGTTTACAGAGGAACCGACTATCTGCAGAACCGCACAACGAAGATTAAGAAAACGATAAACTTAGAATTTAAGAGAAAATAAACGAAATTGAGAGCAAAGAGGTTCTTATTCCGAATCTGCGTTAGAACTGGTACAAAAAGAGTAGCCGAAAATCCTAAGAACGAAAAACCCAAATTGAAACCCAGCTCGCTAACAGAAAACGGAAATATTCCTAAATTCTAATTTTGGTGGTGAGAGCTCTAAAAATGGTGTCTCTCTTCTGCCCTATGCCTCCTGCTTATATACTCCTCCTTAGGCGGTTTTAGTCTTTCCATTTCACTCGAAATCGAATATATTGGGAACTTTCCATTTCTGTCGATCCTTCCTTTTCTTCCGCGGAAATCTTCTATTTATCTTCAAACTTGCCTTTTGTCTTCTATCTGCGAGTAAACCGTCAAAACGTTATCGTATCTTCGGATTTGATTTCGTTAATGTCGCGAGATGGGTTTTTATAGTGTTTTAGGACCTTTCGGGCCATTTTACGATAAAAACCGTTTTATGACTTTATACGAGACCGTTTCCTGATCCGATGCCGTTTTTACGATTTTCTCGACGTTTTTTATGATCTTAACGAAAAATCTCGGATAAATCGTATAGTTTAGGCGATGTTCGGTGTGTTGCTTAACCGTTACCGTTTTATACGATTTCTTCGAGTTCTTTTCGAGAAAGGGGAGTTTTACGGTTTTTATCGTAGAATTCGAACGATAAGTCGGATCGAGACGAAACGAGAGACATTTCGGCCGTGGTTCAGAATGTGACCGTGTCGGAGGACGTAAGGTTCGAATCGGGGCTGTGGGAGATCCCGGAGATCTCTAGTTTGCCTGCTGGCAAACTAAGCCGAGCTGGCTTATTTCACCAGTAGGCGAACTAGCCGGGGAGTTTCTAGTTCGCCTGCTGGCGAACTAGTCGGGAAGCTTCTAATTCGCCTGCTGGCGAACTAAGCCAGCTTGGCTTAGTTTGCCAGCTTGGCTTAGTTCGCCAGCTTGGCTTAGTTCGCCAGCAGGCGAACTAGTCGTGACTAGTTCGCGTTTTGCGGCGGTTTCGGTTTTTCGCGGTTTTATAAAACGATTCTGGAGTTTTATAAAATGACTTCTCGAGTTTTATAAAACGATTCTCGAGTTTTATAAAACGATCTTCGAGTTTTATAAAACGGCTTCTCTAGTTTTATAAAACGATCTTCGAGTTTTATAAAACGATCTTCGATTTTTATAAAACGGCTTCTCGAGTTTTAAAAAAACAATCTTCGAGTTTTATAAAACGATCTTCGAGTTTTAGAAAATGGCTTCTTGAGTTTTATAAAACGATCTTCGAGTTTTATAAAATGGCTTCTCGAGTTTTATAAAACGATCTTCGAGTTTTATAAGTTTTATAAAACGATCTTCGAGTTTTATAAAACGGTTTCTCGAGTTTTATAAAACGATCTTCGAGTTTTATAAAATGATCTTCGAGTTCTATAAAACGATCTTCGAGCTTTATAAAACGATCTTTGATTTTATAAAACGACTTCTTGGGTTTTATAAAACTATTCCTTTTGTATTTTTGCTGGGAATTTTGGCTATTGATTCCGTCGTACCGATTTTGACCCCAACAGTTAGCCCCCCAGCTCGTAAGAATCGTGGGGTTCTTGCGAGTGTATTGAGCTTGTTTGGCGAGTTTGGTAGAATTAGGCGGAACTTTAATGGCCAAAAGTCCAAGGGTGAATAGTAAAATTCTTCCATATAGGTATATGGAATGAGTTTCTCAAGTTATTCACTCATTTTCCCATAACTTGCCTAAGTCTTTAGAAGTTTTCTTTCTACTCCTTCCTTTGGATTCCTTTTCTTTCGATTGTCCAACATGTCTTCCGAAGGGAAAGTTTCAGATCATGCTCATGCATCTATCTTTGATCTGAGCGACCTTGATACCTCTGGCGATTGTCCTCTTCCCAGACCGATCTTTCAACGTTCTTTCTCGACCGAGGAGAAGTTTTCGGAATATTGTTTAGCCTTGAAGGCCGCGAAGGTGCCGCCTTCGAGTTTTTGGGTTCCGAAGAAGGATAATCCGCCCCCGGGTTATTTTTCATGCTATGAAGCATTTCTGTTGAACTGTCAACTATGGTTCCGTATTCCTCGAGCCATTGTCGAGTTTTTGGATGGGTTTAGCGTAACGTTCGGCCAACTACGTCCTGGCGGGTTACAAGACCTCGTCGGGATTTTGGTGTTAGGCTATGAGCGCGGGATGTCCCTTAATACCTACTATCTTTCGGCTATGTTGACATTCAAGGGAAGAAATGACGGCTTTTATTTAGCTCCTCGGCGGGACATGACGGTCATCGGTGGGCTTGCCTCGAATGAGCATGGTTGGATCGAGCGATTCTTCTATGTCAAAATTGACAGCGCGTCTGTGGAAGAGGGCTGGTATTCTATCGACGTGGTCTCTATATTCGTATATGTATAGATTTTAACTCTTTTCGCTTGTTTTGCAGTGCCTTCCCTCCACAGGCCGCTACTCGAGGATTTCCCTGAGGTCATGAATCTTCTCCATGGCGGCCCACTTCATTGGGGATACTTTTCTCCGAAAAGGGTTCATCGCGCCGTTGCCTATTATTCATCTGGTTTTTCTTGTGACAGTCATACTGAGTTCGAGGCGGGTGATGACGCGGAGGAGAGGGAGAGATCTAGATCTCCGCAGGATAGAGAAGTTACGACCGGTCGCGGTCAAGCGTTCGACGACGATATCAATATCGAAGATCTTATTGACTTTTCGGCATCCGAATTTGACCCGACCGAGGCGTCAACCCGAGGGCCGGCCGACACACCGTTTGCGAAGGCGTCGAGGCTTTTCAACAAGGTTTGTCTATTCTTTTTTCACTATGCATATATATCGTTTTTTTTTATAAAGGATGATTTTTCCGTTTTACAGGGTCTTCGCGTTATGAGCGAAGCGGTGAGCGTGAACAGCGCGGAACTTCGCAGAGCCGAATCTAGGGCTGCAGCGGCGGAGGCGGAGGCTGTTCGTATCAGAGAGAAGATCGATGCCAGTTTCTCTCGCGCCCAGGATTTAGCCGTAAGGGAAGCTACTCGTATGAGAGAGGAGTATGAAGCGGAATCTCGTCGAAGCTTAGAGCTTTCCGATGTGATGGTTCGCCGTGCTCGTAGAGCGGGAAAAAGAGAGGTTTCTGCGGAAATCATGGCTCACCGTGAGCGGTTCGTACCTCTTTATGCGGAATTTGAAGATGCGCAAAGGGCGAATGGCGATTACCGCGAGTGCCGGGGCGTAGCCGGGGGTTTGCATCTTACCCAACAACTGAACTATTCGTATGAGGTTGAGGTTGCGAAGCAGACAGCGCGTCTGGCTAAGAGAGAGAAGAAGAAGAATGAGTCCATCAATCCCGGGAAGCGTATGTGGGATCAGTGGAGTCCCATTGTGGTGTCCCCGGATTCGGTCGAGGTTGGACCTGGGATTTCGGATGCGGAGGGTGAAGTTGATCAGTCCGCGTTTGATGACTTCAATGTGTGATGCTATAGGTTTTTTGATTTCGTCGTTGTTTTTCCGGGACTGGCCGTTGGTGGCTTTGAATCCCTACCGCTGGGCGGTGTGTACTTGAAAGCTTTCTAATAAGAAAATATTTTCTAAGTACAAAATTCGTGTTTTATTTTAGATGTAGAGGGAAGAATACGAGTTGTCATCTCGTATCTAACTCTTTGGTGTAAATCGTCCGATTCTTAACTCCGGAGGTTTTGATTTTCACGAGTGTTTAGATGTGGGCGAAGAGACATCCCTTTAGGATCTCGATTCATGCCTTGAGAAGTTAGCGACCAGTGTGCTGGGTTTAGGGCAAGACCTAGGTTTACTTTCGGATTGAGGCTATGCGATGACTAGTCGGCTTTCGTTTTGCCCGTTGCGATTTTAACCTGACTCCATACCGATTTAGAATCCGCGATAGGTTCTCGGCTTATACGATTCTTATGGTTGGAATCGAGCATCTCACCGGAAACAATTTCTAAGTTGCCCGGAAGTGCTGACCAAAAATTTGGATTTCTTTTATAGCGCGCTATTTCATCCTAGTCGGATGTATGCAGACCGATAGGTCGATGCATTTGTTTAGGATGGCTAGCGTGCTCGATGGGGCCAATCGCCGAGCGTTCATGTTATTATAGTCCCGACGGACTTGGGGAAATATTTTTCTTGAGAGTTTAGGCGACGTCTCGCCAGTTCTTTCCGCAAATATTTTGATATGCAAGTTTTATAAAAACGATTAAATAGTTGTTACTGCGGAAGCGATTTTCCGGATGTTTGGAATTTTTTTTTGCATTTTCGATAGTAGCGGAGATATTCTAACTTTGTTTTTATTAAAAATTTCGAAAACTTTTTTGATTACAAAGCGGAAATTTTTTTTTAAAAAAATTTGGGAGTATACGAATACTCGTATACTCACCCACTCCCCCCCCCCCCCCCCGTTTTGGAAGGGGGGATAGCTGAACTCGTCTTTAGGCGAGCTGCCTACGTATTCCTTTCGGAAATCAAGCCATCTCGTAGTTCTGATTGTTTGCGCGAGTGTGCTTACTCGGCTGTCGCATACTTCTCGATCGCTTCAGTTGCGGGATCGATGTCTTTGTCCGGGATTGTCTCCTCCGGTTGGGTAGAAGCGATGGGTGCGGGAACTTGTGGTTTCTCGACCGTTGCTTGCTTTGAGTCGTCTTCTGCGGGCGGTGGCGTGACCTCTGCCCGTTTTGGTTTTACGATTGCTACCGCCAATTGCCTCAGCTTATGTTCGGCCAGGAAGCAAGATCGCGATTGTCTTTGGCATCCCCAAATTGCTGGGACTCCCGTAGGTGTTGGGAATTTGATGCCTAAGTGATATGTTGACAGAACCGCCTTCATGGAATTTATCCAAGGTGTGCCCATAATCACATTATAGATGGCCGGGAAATCGACAACCGCGAAGTTAACGATTTTCGTCACTTCTTTTGCGGCAACCGGTAGTCGGATTGATCCCAGGGACATCGACGTCTCACCGAAGAAACTGGTCAACGTTTTTGGAATTGGCTCGACTTCCGAGACGTCGATTCCCATGCGTGCTAGCGTGTTGCGAAAGATCACGTTGACAGTACTTCCGGTATCAACCAAGATCCGAGCAACTTCTAAATTGCTTATCACTAAGCCGATGACAAGAGGATCAGCGTGAGGTTGGTCGATTCCGCCGGTTTCAGCGTCATCGAATGAGATCACCCCTTTCGGAGAGTCATCCGTTGGCACCTTCCAACTCGAGCCGGTTTCGGCTTTGCATTGGTAGGATTTGATTGACGAGACGGTGTCGTTATAATATTGCGATTCACCGATAATCATGTTGATTTTTCGGCGGTTAGCGTAGTTACCCTTTTCGTCTTGTCTTCGTCCGCATTTTTCGCCCGACTGGTTTCCCTGAGTTGGGGTTTCCGCTCGCGCGTTCCTCTCGTTCTTCGGAAAGCGATATGAATCGCTGATGAGATCCTTGACACTGGATATCTCGGAGAGTTCTCCCGCGACCAATTTTGCGGCAAGTCTGGCGCCGAGAACTTTGCAGTTCACGGTGGAATGCCCACGGGTTTTGTGGAGGTCGCAGAAAGAATTCTCATTGTAATTCAAAGTTCTCGTCCACGTGTTACCCGTGGTTCGCCCTTGCTCCGATCCAGAGTTGATGGCGTAGTTGTGCGCCCCTTGGAGATCCTGACCCTCGTGATGGACGAATTTGTCATTACGAGAGTTTCTCTTTTTCTGCTTCTGCTCGGACGCGTTATCTTTCGCGGATGTTTTCTTCGGCTTCTGCTTCTCGGACAGGATTGTAGTATCCTCTTCGATGGTTATGAACTCAGTGGCCTTATGGAGCGCATCCTGGATCGTCCGCGGTTTATCGAGAGTTATCCACTTGCGGAATTTTGATTTATACCAGAGTGATTTCCTTAACGCGTCGATGGCGGCTTTGTTGCTAATCCCGCTAACCCTAGCTATGACGAGTTTGAACCTACTCATGAAATCGCAGAGAGATTCGTCCTCCTTCTGCACCAAGCACCAGAGGTCGGTGTCGGAGGTTTCCGGGTTAATGAACATCGAGTATTGCTTCAGGAATTCCGAAGCCAGTCGACGGAAACTTCCGATCGAATTTCGCCTAAGTTTGGCGAACCATTCGAGCGCTTCTCCTTATAGGTTTTCGACGAAAAGGCGGCAGTAGCCTGCGTCCTTTGCGTGGTCCTTGAGCTTGGCTCGTCCCATGGTGATCTGGAATGCTTGTAGGTGTGCTTTGGGATCGGACGTCCTGTCGTAGGTTGGCACCTTAAGTTTTCCGGGATCGGGCAGTTTGATCTCGGTGATGCGAGCCGTGAAGGGCGTCTTCCGAGACTCGTACAAAAACCTATCGATTTCGGGTGCGGCGCTGGTAGCGTGATGAATCTGAGATTTCACCGCTTTTACCGCTGCGGCCGTTTTAGTGATGTTTTCGCGGAGATCGCGAATCTCGGTCAGATTGCCAGCAGTTTTCCGACCTTGTTGGCGTTTGCTGTGAGTAACCGGAGATCGCTCCTCGGCGGTTTTTGCGTATCGCGCAAAGTCGAGTTCCCCCTCGTCTCCAGTAAAAGAACGTTCGGGAGAAGACTCCGGCAGAGGACTTCGAGTTTTTCTTCACCTAGGATGGACGGCAGCGTCTTCGTCCGATGAATCGGCCTGGCCGCTTGTCTCCAGGTTAA
Source organism: Eruca vesicaria subsp. sativa (assembly GCA_932364175.1). Taxonomy (NCBI): domain Eukaryota; kingdom Viridiplantae; phylum Streptophyta; class Magnoliopsida; order Brassicales; family Brassicaceae; genus Eruca; species Eruca vesicaria. The sequence goes on from CAKOAT010079600.1 coordinate 68,691, forward strand.
CCCTTTCGATGCCGTCGCCCTCGGTCTCCTGTTCGTGAGTAGGAGGTTTATCCGATTCGTTTAGCGTCGCGTCAGTGTTATCGTTTCCGGAATCCTTCTTCGGTAAATCACCATGCTCGGTTCTGGGACGATCCGTAGGAGCGCCAAAATCGAGCCTCCTTCCGCGGATCTTAGTAGTTCCGCGAGGGCGAATTGCTCGGGTTTTCGCGGTTAGGGTTTCAACCCGTTTCGCGAGCGAACCAATGAGCTTTTCCTGCTCTTCCGATTTTTTGTTAAACTCGGAAAGCATCTTTTCGATGGTCTTGGCGTTAGCGTTTGTAGCGTTGGCCGCAGACGCATCTTGTGGTGGTGTTGTTTCAACGTTATCGCGTTCATTGCGAGTTTGGTTGTCACCAGTCATCGTTTCTTCGTTGGACATGTTGCGGCTTCGGTGTAAGATAGATCCGACCCCCCTCCTTCTAGCGCCAAACTGTGGGAACCGGAATCCACCTACTGTCAATAAATCGTAAAAAAAGAAACTTCGGGAAAACCTTAAGTTTCCAGAGGAACCGGCTATCTGCAGAACCGCACAACGAAGAATAAGAAAACGATAAACTTAGAATTTAAGAGAAAATAAACGAAATTGAGAGCAAAGAGGTTCTTATTCCGAATCTGCGTAAGAACTGGTACAAAAAGAGTAGCCGAAAAGCCTAAGAACAAAAAACCCTAATTGAGACGCAGCTCGCTAACAGAAAACGGAAATATTCCTAAATGCTAATTTTGGTGGTGAGAGCTCTGAAAATCGTGTCTATGCTTCTGCCCTATTCCTCCTGCTTATATACTCCTCCTTAGGCGGTTTTAGTCTTTCCATTTCGCTCGAAATCGAATATCTTGGGAACTTTCCATTTCTGTCGATCCTTCCTTTTCTTCCGCGGAAATCTTCTATTTATCTTCAAACTTGCCTTTTGTCTTCTGTCTGCGAGTAAACCGTCAAAACGTTATCGTATCTTCGGGTTTGATTTCGTTAATTTCGCGAGATGGGTTTTTATCGTGTTTTAGGACCTTCGGGCCGTTTTACGATAAAAACCGTTTTACGACTTTATACGACTATTTCCTGATCCGATGCCATTTTTTACGATTTTGTCGATGTTTTTTATTAAAAATGCGTTTTTTATGATTTTAACGAAAAATCTCGGATAAATCGTATAGTTTAGGCGATGTTCGGTGTCTTGCTTAACCGTTACCGTTTTATATGATTTCTTCGAGTTCTTTTCGAAAAAGTGGAGTTTTACGGTTTTTATCGTAGAATTCGAACTATAAGTCGGATCGAGACGAAACGAGAGACATTTCGGCTGTGGTTCAGAATGTGATCGTGTCGGAGGACGTAAGGTTCGAATCGGGGCTGCGGGAGATCCGGGAGATCTCTAGTTCGCTTGCTGGCGAACTAAGCCGAGCTTACTTAGTTCGCAAGCAGGCGAACTAGCCGGGGAGTTTCTAGTTCGCCAGCACGCGAACGCGTTTTGCGGCGGTTTCGGTTTTTCGCGGTTTTGTAAAACGATTCTCGAGTTTTAAAAAACGACTTCTCGAGTTTTATAAAACCATTCTTGAGTTTTATAAAACGATCTTCGATTTTTATAAAACGGCTTCTCGAGTTTTATAAAACGATCTTCGAGTTTTGTAAAACGGCTTCTCGAGTTTTATAAAACGATCTTCGAGTTTTATAAAACGGCTTCTCGAGTTTTATAAAACGATCTTCGAGTTTTATAAAATGATCTTCGAGTTTTATAAAACGATCTTCGAGTTTTATATAATGGCTTCTTGAGTTTATAAAACGATATTCGAGTTTTATAAAACGGCTTGTGGGAGTCGATTTCACCCTACTGTCAAATAAATCGTAAATAAGGAAACTTCGGGAAAACCCTAAGTTTCCAGAGGAACCGGCTATCTGCGAGAACCGCACAACAAAGATTAAGATGACGAAAACACTTAGAATTAAAATGAAAATAAGCGAGATTGAAAGCAAGAAGGTTCTTATTCCGAATCTGCGTTGAACTGGTACAAAGAGAGTATCCGAAAACGTAAGAACTAGAAAACCCTAATTGAGACGCAGCTCGCTAACAGAAAAACAGAAAGATTCCTAAATGCTAGTTTTGGTGGTGAGAGCTCTGAATTTCGTGTGTGTGCTTCTTCCCTAGACCTCCTCTTTATATACTCCTCGTCTTGGCTATCCGATCTTTCCATTTCGCCCAGATTTGACTAAATCGGGAATTTTCCATTCTTCTCGATCCTTCCTTTTTCTTCTGCAGAAATCTTCTATTTCTCTTCAAACCTTCCTTTTATGTTTAAAATTGACTTTTATTTTCTTTCTGCGAGTAAACTGTCAAAACGTTATCAAATCTGCGGGTTTGATTCCGTTGAAATCGCGAGATGGGTTTTCATCGCGTTTTAGGTCCTTTCGGGCCGTTTTGCGATAAAAACCGTTTTTCCGACTTTTACGGGATCGTTTCCTGATCTGACGTCGTTTTTAATAATTTACTCGAGCTAATCGCAAGGTTTTACGATTTACTCGATTTTTTATTAAAAACACATTTTTTACGACTTACTCGACTTTTTTTATTAAAAAGCGCGTTTTTATGATTTTAACGAGAAATCCCGAGTAAATCGTATAGTTTAGGCAATGTTTGGTGTTTTGTTTAACCGTTGCCGTTTTATACGATTTCCTCGAGTTCTTTCCGAGAAAACGAAGTTTTACGGTTTTTATCGTAAAACTCGAACGGTAAGTCGGATCGAGATGAAACGGGAGATGTTTCAGCCGTAATTTAGAATGCGGTCGTGTCGTAAGTTTTGAATTGGAAATGCGGGAAATTGAGACGCGGAGTGTCCGGGAAGTCTCTAGTTCGCCCATCGGTGAACTAAGCCGGGCCCGGCTTAGTTCGCCGATGGGCGAACTAGTTGCGACTAGTTCGCGTCTTACCGCTTTTTCGGTTTTTTACGGTTTTTTGCGGTTCTGTAAAACGATTCTCGAGTTTTATAAAACGATCTTCGGATTTCATAAAATGACTTTTGAGTTTTATAAAAACGATTCTTGAGTTTTATAAAACAGTTTCTCTAGTTTTATAAAACGGTTTCTCGAGTTTTATAAAACGGTTTCTCGAGTTTTATAAAACGATTCTCGAGTTTTATAAAACGATTCTCGAGTTTTATAAAACGATTCTCGAGTTTTATAAAACGATTCTCGAGTTTTATAAAACGATTCTCGATTTTATAAAACGATCCTCGAGTTTTATAAAACGATTCTCAAGCTTTATAAAACGATTTCTCGAGTTCTATAAAACGATTTCTCGAGTTTTATAAAACGATCCTTGAGTTTTATAAAACGATTCTCGAGCTTTATAAAACGATTTCTCGAGTCTTATAAAACGATTTCTCGAGTTTTATAAAACGGTTTCTCGAGTTTTATACAACGATTCTCGAGTTTTATAAAACGATTCTCGAGTTTTATAAAACGATTCNTATAAAACGATTTCTCGAGTTTTATAAAACGATCCTTGAGTTTTATAAAACGATTCTCGAGCTTTATAAAACGATTTCTCGAGTCTTATAAAACGATTTCTCGAGTTTTATAAAACGGTTGCTCGAGTTTTATAAAACGATTCTCGAGTTTTATAAAACGATTCTCGAGTTTTATAAAACGATTCTCGAGTTTTATAAAAGGACCCTCGAGTTTTATAAAACGATTCTCGAGCTTTATAAAACGATTTCTCGAATTCTATAAAACGATTTCTCGAGTTTTATAAAATGATTCTCGAGCTTTATAAAACGATTTCTCGAGTTTTATAAAACGATTCTCGAGTTTTATAAAACGATCCTCGAGATTTATAAAACGATTTCTCGAGCTTTATAAAACGATTTCTCGAGTTTTATAAAACGATTTCTCCAGTTTTATAAAACGATTCTCGAACTATATAAAACTGTTCTTTTTGTATTCTTGCGGAAATTTCTGGCTTATTAATTCCGTCGTACCGATTTTGACCCCAACACGGCTTCTCAAGTTTTACAAAACGATCTTCGAGTTTTACAAAATGGTTTCTCGAGTTTTATAAAACGATCTTTGAGTTTTATAAAACGATCTTCGAGTTCTATAAAACGATCTTCGAGTTTTATAAAAAGATCTTCGAGTTTTATAAAACGATCTTCGAGTTTTATAAAACGGTTTCTCGAGTTTTGTAAAACGATCTTTGAGTTTTATAAAACGACTTCTTGGGTTTTATAAAACTATTCCTTTGGTATTTTTGCGGGGAATTTTGGCTATTGATTCCGTCGTTCCGATTTTGACCCCAACAGTTAGCGTAAGGTTCTTGCGAGTGATTAGCCAGTTTTAGTTAAGTTCGGCGGAATTAATGGTTGGAAAGGTCCGTTGAATGTGATCTTTCCACTCTCCAGGGAGCGGAAAGCGTTTAAGATTAGGGCTGCGCCTTGTGAAGGCTGCCTACGCACCCTTTTGAGGGGATCAAGCCTTTCGTAGTTCGTTTTCGAGTTAAGGTTCATATGACTTGTTTCCTATCAAGACCTTTATGGTCTAGTTATATGTCGTGTAGGAATTATCGAGCATATTGATGTCGATGGCATCTGGACGTTTGCCGGCCTTGCGACTAGCCTTGTAGGCCGTTTGGTCTGGCCGAGCGTGACCGTTATAGTTTTCGGACTGGCCGTGTGCGGCTCTGAGTCCCTGCCGCTTTTGCGGCATTATCAGTTTGCGTTTTTAAGAGTGTTTTAATTCGTATGAATGTAGCGGGAGGAATAAGAGTTGATATTGAGGGAGGTCCGCAAGTTGTCGTCTCGCATTCCTTTTTCCCTTAGTGTATCGCCTTGTTCGTTTGCTCGTTTTAGGATGTTAAATCGAGTGAGCGTTTAGATATAGACGAAGAGACATGCCTTTAGGATCTCGATTCATGCCTTGAGACGTTAGCGACCAGTGTGCTGGGTTTAGGGCAAGACCTAGGTTTACTTTCGGATTAAGGCTGTGCGATGACTAGTCGGCTTTCGTTTTGCCCGTTGCGATTTTAACCTGATTCCATACCGATTTAGAATCCG
>CAKOAT010079600.1:73867-84513 GCA_932364175.1 Eruca vesicaria subsp. sativa
AGCGCTATTACCCTTGTGTCGGGTGTTCGAGAGCTATCTCTGCGAGATAACTTAAGTTTGTTTAAGACTGTTACGAGTTCGTTGTGATCAGCAGCGAACTATTTTTAAGTGATAGATGTTTATGTAGTTTGGGCCTTCGCGAAGGATACGTACGTTAAGAAGTTTTGCGTATTTTATAGTCGCGAACGGACTGTTAGGTATTCCAAGAAAATGATTTTATCGAGGAAGATATTTGTGTCGAAAAACTAATCTCCGGGCGTCTGCGACGTCTCAGAGTGCCGAAAGTTGGTTTTTATTTTATATGTCTCGTTTCGTGTTCGGAACGTTTGCAGGCTCGAAGATGTTGCGTGGTGTTGGGAGGGTTTTGTCTTAACCCTGCTTTGTAGGAACACTTTGGTTCGTTTGCGGATATTCGCAATTAAAACTTACATTCCTGTTTGGATGTTAGGTAGGTTTATGATTTGTTCTAGAGCAATTAGGACCGAGAGGTCGCGTAAGTTGTTTCCCCGAAACGAAGCGTTTTTCGTCACGGTGCTTTGTGAGGTGTTGACCCTCCGAGATTCGTACGGCTTCAGGAGCTCTGTTACGAGCGTTTTCTTACACGTCGGATTTTGTAGGCAACTTGCTTCGGAAATAGAGTGAATCGTGAAAATTCAGAACCTAGCCGATTTTCAACAAGTTTGCATTATCCGTTGAATGTGTTGGATCGGCGTTAAGGTTGTATTAAGCCGTACAGCCAAGGTCGCATTTGGTAGAGGATTAGACTACGACACTTTCATGCTATCGATAAGGTCGATTCGGTTTGTAAACTTGGCACTGAAGTGAAGCGTGATCGGACAATAGCCAAGTAGCGTTTGTCGAGCTTGATATGCCAAGTATGCCCGTGGTTATAGAAAAAGTTTTTCCGTTTTAGGTTCGATTTATACGATGAAAGTTTCGTTTAACCTTTCCTTTGTTTGTATGGAAGTTGTTTTATATTTTGCCTGAGGGAGACGAAGCTTTAAGAAGCTTGGTGTCGAGCCTATACGAAGTCAGTTGCGGGATGGTTTCATTCTCGGATGCAACAGGAGGAATGAAAGCGAATGCTCGTGAACCGAAGGGCTAAAAAGTGAGATCTTTCAGATCATGGCGTGAGGAAACAAAGTTTAGATTGGTCGCTCAGTGCTGGATCATATTGCTTGGTTTTTGCTATAAGGTAGGTACTCTTTGCAAAACCTGTTATGTTTACTTTTGAAAGTTACTTCGTTATGACATGATCCTGACTATACGGGCGATGAATTTTGGTAAATCGGCGCGACGCATTGGGTTAACAATGTTTCCGCAGATTTTTCGAGAAACCTTACCGCTTAGTTTTTGATTCTTCGGTGATGGTTTTTTCGGAGTCACTCGCGGAGTTTTACCAAAAATTATTTCACCGAGATTTAGTCGCAAAATGTTTTAGCGAGTTTCTCGGACGGAATGAATCACATAATCAGCAATAAGATCAGTCGGCGACAAGGGAGGACGTGTTCTCTATTGCTGCTTTATGTTCTCGATTTTATTCTGTGACTCACTTGGTTCGACGGGGAACGAGATCAATGCTTTGACGCCTAAAGATTTCTCGTATAATTTGTTGGTGTCAAAATCGGTCACGACGGAATCAATTGGTACAAGTATCCGCAAAAGTAAAAATAAAAATACGTTTCATAAAACTCGAAAGATCGTTTTATAAAACTCAAGAAATCGTTTTATAAAACTCGAAGAATCGTTTTATAAAACTCGAAGAATCATTTTATAAAACTCGAGGATGTTGGTGTCAAAAACCGTAATCTCGAAATCAACGTCTACGATAACTTCTGGAATCATTACTTTCCGCAAAAGTCATTTATTAAAACGGAAAGTCATTTTAATAAAACTCGAGAATCGTTTTATAAAACTCGAAGAATCGTTTTATAAAATTCGAGAATTGTTTTATAAAACTTGAAGAATCGTTTTATAAAACTCGAAGAATCGTTTTATAAAACTCGAGAATCGTTTTATAAAATTAAAAGAATCGTTTTATAAAACTCGAAGAATCGTTTTATAAAACCCGAGAATCATTTTATAAAACTCGAAGAATCGTTTTATAAAACTCAAAGAATCGTTTTACGAAACTGCAAAAAACCGAAACAAGCCGTAAAACGCAAACTAGTCACGACTAGTTCGCCCATGGGTGAACTAAGAGGCACTCGACTAGTTCGCCAATTGGCAAACTAAGAGGCACTCGACTAGTTCGCCAATTGGCGAACTAAGAAGCACTCGACACGGTCGCGTTCTGAACCACGGCCGAAACATCTCTCGTTCCATTTCGATCCGACTTATCGTTCGAGTTTTACGATAAAAACCGTAAAACTTCGTTTTCTCGATAAAGAACTCAAAGAAATCGTATAAAACGGTAACAGTTAAACGAAACACCGAATATTTCCTAAACTATACGATTTATTCGAGATTTCTCGTTGAAATCATAAAAAACGTGTTTTTAGTAAAAAACGTCGAGTAAATCGTAAAAAACGTATTTTTAATAAAAAAGTCGAGTAAATCGTAAAACCTTACAATTAACTCGAGGAATTTATTAAAAACGATTTCAGATCAGGAAACGATCCCGTAAAAGTCGGAAAACGGATTTATCGCAAAATGGCCCGGAAGGACCTAAAACGCGATAAAAACCCATCTCGCGATCTTAACGGACTCTAACCCGAAGATTCGATAACGCTTTGACGGTTTACTCGCAGAAGGAAAATAAAGGCAAGTTTGAAGATAAATAGAAGATTTTCGCGGAAGAAAAGGAAGGATCGAGAAAAATGGAAGATTCCCGAAATACTCAAATCCGGCAAAATGGAAAGATCGAACCTTCAAGGCAAGGAATATATATACCAGAGGCGTAGGGCAGAAGAGAGGGACGAAATCCAGACTTAGAATTTTCCGCACTTAGAAACTTTGGCTTTTTCTCGACAAGTTCGGTTTCTATGACTGGCGCTCAATTACTAGACGAACTCGCCCAGGCAGTTCGATCTCTGGTCCAGCTCTACCAACTGAACTACGTTCGACTTGATCCCCGAAAGGAGTACGTAGGCAGCATTTCATAAGGTTCAGTCCGAAATCATTCAAACCTTTTTTTCTATCTTTTTCCGTTTTTCGTTATCGAGCTGCGACTCGACTAGATCTAGGGTTTTATGTTTGTAAGTCGCTGATGGCCCCTGCAGCCAAAGCCTTTGTAATTCCTTGTAATGATCGCAACGCTCTTACGCGAATCGGAAATAAGATCGACTTTCTTTATAAATTCGTTTTATTATGTTTTTCATATTTTTCCGCATTTATTTGGTTACTTGTCGTTGGCTTTCGCAGAGATCCGGTTCCTCTGGAAAATTAGGGTTTTCCTAAGTTTCCTTATTTAACGGAAANTAATTCCTTGTAATGATCGCAACGCTCTTACGCGAATCGGAAATAAGATCGACTTTCTTTATAAATTCGTTTTATTATGTTTTTCATATTTTTCCGCATTTATTTGGTTACTTGTCGTTGGCTTTCGCAGAGATCCGGTTCCTCTGGAAAATTAGGGTTTTCCTAAGTTTCCTTATTTAACGGAAATCGACAAGTGTGAGTTTCGGTTCCCACAGTTTGGCGCTAGAAGGAGGGGGGGTCGGATTACTCTTACTCATAGCCGCAAAACGCTTGACCAAAACGATGTCTGGATGTATGAAAGACAAAGTCACAACTCGAAAAAAGACGCTGGTAAAACAACTCCAGCAGCGACTGCTCCTACATCCAACGCTCGCGCAAACGCTGTAGCACTCAACAAAATCGAAAACCTAATCGCCACTCTTCGCCACGGGAAGAGCAACAAAACAAGCTCACGATTTCTATCTCAGATCACTAAGGGCAACGATAAAATCTATCAAACCCCATAGTGTTTTTCTTATTTCCGAGTTGGATAAATCTCACGCGTTAAGCAAAAGACGTTTTTCGAGAACCTTTCGGAAAAATAAAACTTGCTCTCCCAGAAACCGCGGAACAAACCGTAACTTACTCGCGAAATAAATCCTAGGATACTCGCGGAAAACCCTAGGCTGTTCGCGGAAAAATCCTTAGGCGACTCGCGGAAGAACCGTAGGTTATTCGCGGCAAAACCCTAGGTTGTTCGCGGAAAAACCCTAGGTTACTCGCGGAGAAAGCGTTAGGTGACTCGCGGAAAAACCGTAGGTTATTCGCGGCAAAACCCTAGGTTGTTCATGGAAAAACCCTAGGTTACTCACGGATAAAGCCCTAGGTTACTCACGGAGAAAGCCCTAGGTTGCTCGCGGAAAAACCATAGGTTATTCGCAACAAAACACTAGGTTGCTCGCGGAAGAACCTTAGGCTACTCGCAGAATCGGGCACTACTATCTAGTCGAAAAGACGGTGAGTCGGCCAAGCAACCTAGCTTGCCATCTTTGCGAGCTGACCGGCTTTCCAACTCTTCCTAGAGGCACTGAATTTTCCCCGAGAGTCCGCACAATCCAACTCATAGCTATGGTGAGCCGGACCGTACTCTAAAAAATAATCGCACTGCTTTTCGTTTCGTCTCAATCAAAGTGTTCGTTGAGGTTTTACAACGAACACAAGATAGCTTGATGAATCGGGACCGTGCTCGCAGACTCACCATTAGGCAAGTTGGACAAGCTCGACAGATCAAAACATCTCCATCTCGAATCTTGATCGAGTCGCTTTTCGTTTCGTCTCAATCGGACTTACCGTTGAGATTCTACGACGAAAACAGTTCAACTCGACGAATCGAGATCACCCGCACCAAGCGTCTTAGCTCGCCGAACGTAGAGCTAAACCAAGCGCCTAGCTCGCCCAAGAGTCGCTGACTTTGTCCCAAGGGTTCTTACCATCCAGATCGCCACACGGCGAGCTGAAAGGGTTCACCCGACTTTTCCTACGTCGAGCTGAACCAATCCTCGATTTTCTCTCTCGAGTCTTGATCGCGCTGATTCTCGTTTCGTCTCAATCGGAATTTCCATCGGGATTTTGCGATAAAACCGCGAAGACTTGTTTCTTCGTATAAGTTCGAACCAATTGTCTAAAACGGCAACGGTTGACTTAACACCAAAGTTACCTAAACTATACGAGAAATCTGAACTCTCTAGACCCAATCCGGTTTTACGAAACTCTGCCACGCTAAGTCGAAAACATCCAATCATAAACACGTGACTGATTTTTTCGATATACAAAGTGCACCTAGTCGGTCAAATAAAACCAGCAGTACGAAGAAACAAGAACATGAGCTCCGATGGTTAAGTCTTCTCCCCGCTCCGATACTCCCGCTGGTAATTCGTCGAAGACCGGTAAGTCAAAAGACGAAGAACGAAGAATAGACGACCCCAAATCATCGATGAAGCTAAGGTATGTCCGATTCAAAAATTTTATTAGACTTCTAATTTCTCGTAAGTAAGAAACGAAAACGTCTTGTAAACTGCCAAGAAACCTAGAGAACTTAGAATTTAGAAGATAGTATAGCATGCTAAGTCGTAAGCAATTTTTGTCTATCTCGATTTGTTGTTCTCTAACCATTCAGGCATAACTCGCAAACCGATCCAATCTCTCGTACAACCGAGAAATAATCTCCACGCATTCAAACGTACTCATTTCCTAAAAGAAAGAAGGAGCTAGAGACGCTGACGTCGTCTTAAAAGCGACTCGCTCCTAGAAGTTCTCGTAAACCAGACATACTCCAAGTCATCTCCGATCCACCATGGTATTTAATCGACCCGGTCATCCAAATCCTTCAAACGAAACTCGTCTTTCTTCTTTCGCCAAACATTTTTTCTCGCATCAAGAAAACGCTTTCTAAAATAAGCGGAAAAATATTCAGACGATGCAACGCCTCGTCGAAATCATCCCAAAAGAAAACGACAATCTAAAAACCGTCTAAGTGCTAAAGACTGATCCAAACTGTCTGGGAAATAATCTCGAGGAATATACAGAATCTCACGTTGCAATCATGCGGTTAGAAAATATCTGCGAAACTTCAGAGAAAAACTCGATTATTTGCCGAAGTCATAAAGATCTTCTCAAACTTGATAAAACAAGTATAAGAGTCGAAATCTTTAGGCATCAAAGCATTGATCTAATTTTCCGTCAAACCAAGTGAGTCACAGAATAATGTCAAGAACATTTGCGGCGAAAGAAAGATCGAGAACACAAAGCAGCAATAGAGAACACGTCCTCCCTTCTTTCTGACTGATCCTATTGCTGATCATGTGATTCATTCCGCCCGAGAAACCCGCTAAAACATTTTGCGACTAGATCTCGGTGAAATAACTTTTGGTAAAACTCCACGAGTGACTCCGAAAAAAAACTATCACCGAAGAATCAAAAACTAAGCGGAAAGGTTTCTCGAAAAATCTGCGGAAACATTGTTAACCCAATGCGTCGTGCCGATTTACTAAATTCATCGCCCGTTACTTACGCGAGAAATCCTTCGTATAGTCAGGATCATGTCATAATGAAGTAACTTTCGAAAATGAACATAACAGGTTGTGCGAAAAGTACTTTCCTTATAGCGAAAACCAAGCTATACGATCCGGCACTGGGCGGCCAATCTAAACTTTGCCTCCTCGCGACACGATCTGAAAGATCTCATTCTTTAGCCCATCGGTTCACGAGCATCCGCTCTCATTCCTCCCATTTACATTCGAGAATGAGACCGCCCCGCAAACGACTCCGCACGAGCTATACATCGAGCTTCTTAGGCTCTGTCTCCCTCGAGTAAAAAAAAAAAAAAAACAACTTCCATACAAAGGAAAGTTTATAAGAAACTTTCATCGTATAAATCAAACCTACAACGGAAAAACGTTTTCTACAACCACGGGCATACTTGGCATATCAAACTCGACAAACGTTACTTGGCTATTGTCCGATCACGCTTCACTTCAATGCCAAGTTTACAAACCGACTCGACCTTTTCGATAGCACGAAAGTGTCGTGGTCTAATCCTCTACCAAATACGACTTTGGTTGTGCGGCTGAACACAACCTTCACGCCAAGCCAATACGTTCAACGGATAATGCAAACTTGTCGAAAATCGGCTAAGTCTTGTATTCTCGCGATTCACTCTACTCCCGAAGGAAGTTGCCTACAAAATCCGACGTATAAGAAAACACTCGTACCAGAGCTCCTAAATCCGTATGAATCTCGGAAGGTCAACACTTCACAAAGCACCATAACGAAAAACCCTTCGTTTCGGGGAAACAACTTAGGCGACCTCTCGGTCCTAATTGCTCTAGCAAAAATCATAAAACTACCTAACATCCAAACAGAAATATTAGTTTTAATTTCGAATATACGCAAACGAACCAAAGTGTTCATGCAAAGCAGGGTTAAGACAAAACCCTCGCAACACCGCGCAACATCTTCGAGCCCGCAAACGTTCCAAACACGAAACGCGGCATATAAAATAAAAACCAACTTTCGGCACTGCGAGACGTCGCAGACGCCCGGAGATTAGTTTTTCGACACAAATACCTTCCTCGATAAAGTCATTTTCTTGGAAGACCTAACAGTCCGTTCGCGACTATAAAATACGCAAAACTTCTTAACGTACGTATCCTTCGCGAAGGCCCAAACTACATAAACATCTATCACTTAAAAATAGTTCGCTGCTGATCACAACGAACTCGTAACAGTCTTAAACAAACTTAAGTTATCTCGCAGAGATAGCTCTCGAACACCCGACACAAGGGTAATAGCGCTNGGATTCTAAATCGGTATGGAATCAGGTTAAAATCGCAACGGGCAAAACGAAAGCCGACTAGTCATCGCACAGCCTTAATCCGAAAGTAAACCTAGGTCTTGCCCTAAACCCAGCACACTGGTCGCTAACGTCTCAAGGCATGAATCGAGATCCTAAAGGCATGTCTCTTCGTCTATATCTAAACGCTCACTCGATTTACTAAACATCCTAAAACGGGAAAACGAACAAGGTGATACACTAAGGGAAAAAGGAATGCGGGACGACAACTCGCGGACCTCCCTCAATATCAACTCATAATCTTCCCGCTACAATCATACGAATAAAAACACGCTCTTAAAAACGCAAACTGGTTTTTAATAAAGCCGCAAAAGCGGCAGGGACTCAGAGCCGCACACGGCCAGTCCGAAAACTATAACGGCCACGCTCGGCCAGATCAAACGGCCTACGAGGCTAGTCTCAAGGCCGGCAAAGGTCCAGATGCCATCAACATCAATATGCTCGATAATTCCTACACAACATGTAACTAGACCGTAAAGGTCTTGCTAGGAAACGGGTCATACGAACCTTAAATCCGAAACGAACTACGAAAGGCTTGATCCCCTCAAAAGGGTACGTAGGCAGCCTTCACAAGGCGCAGCCCTAATCTTATACGCTTTACGCTCCCCGGAAAGTAGAAAGATCACTCTCAACGGACCTTTCCAACCATCAATTCCGCCTAATTTAACTAAAACTGGCAAACCACTCGCAAGAACCTTACGCTAGAAGCTCAAGATTCTAGTAAGCTGGGGGGCTATCTGTTGGTGTCAAAATCGGTCACGACAGAATCAATGGCTAAAAGTATCCGCAAAAGTAAAAATAAAAAATACGTTTTATAAAACTCGAAAGATCGTTTTATAAGACTCGAGAAATCGTTTTATAAAACTCGAAGAATCGTTTTATAAAACTCGAAGAATCATTTTATAAAACTCGAGGATGTTGGTGTCAAAAACCGTAATCTCGAAATCAACGTCTACGATAACTTCTGGAATCATTACTTTCCGCAAAATTCATTTATTAAAATGGAAAGTCATTTTAATAAAACTCGAGAATCGTTTTATAAAACTCGAAGAATCGTTTTATAAAATTCGAGAATTGTTTTATAAAACTTGAAGAATCATTTTATAAAACTCGAAGAATCGTTTTATAAAACTCGAGAATCGTTTTATAAAATTCGAAGAATCGTTTTATAAAACTCAAAGAATCGTTTTATAAAACCCAAGAATCATTTTATAAAACTCGAAGAATCGTTTTATAAAACTCAAAGAATCGTTTTACGAAACCGCAAAAAACCGAAACAAGCCGTAAAACGCGAACTAGTCACGACTAGTTCGCCCATGGGCGAACTAAGAGGCACTCGACTAGTTCGCCAATTGGCCAACTAAGCTGGCCCAGCTTAGTTCGCCAATCGGCGAACTAAGAAGCACTCGACTAGTTCGCCCATTGGCGAACTAAGCCGGCCCGGCTTAGTTCGCCGATGGGCGATCTAGAGATTTCCCGGATATCCCGCTCCTCGATCTCCCGCATTCCCGATTCGAAACTTACGACACGGTCGCGTTTTGAACCACGGTCGAAACATCTCTCGTTCCATTTCGATCCGACTTATCGTTCGAGTTTTACGATAAAAACCGTAAAACTTCGTTTTCTCGATAAAGAACTCAAAGAAATCGCATAAAACGGTAACGCTTAAAGGAAACACCGAACATTGCCTAAACTATACGATTTATTCGAGATTTCTCGTTGAAATCATAAAAACGTGTTTTTAGTATAAAACGTCGAGTAAATCGTAAAAAACGTATTTTTAACAAAAAAGTTGAGTAAATCGTAAAACCTTACAATTAACTAGAGGAATTTTTTAAAAACGATGTCAGATCAGGAAACGATCCCGTAAAAGTCAGAAAACGGATTTATCGCAAAACGGCCCGGAAGGACCTAAAACGCGATAAAAACCCATCTCGCGATCTTAACGGACTCTAACCCGAAGATTCGATAACGTTTTGACGGTTTACTCGCAGAAGGAAAATAAAGGCAAGTTTGAAGATAAATAGAAGATTTCCACGGAAGAAAAGGAATGATCGTGAAAAATGGAAGATTCCCGAAATACTCAAATCCAGCAAAATGGAAAGATCGAACCGTCAAGGCAAGGAGTATATAAACCAGAGGCGTATGGCAGAAGAGAGGGACGAAATCCAGAGCTCTCATCTGAGACTTTCACAACTTTTCTAGACTTATAGTTTTCCACACTTTGAAACTTAGGCTTTTTCTCGACAAGTTCGGTTTCTATGACTAGCGCTCAATTACTAGACGAACTCGCCCAGGCAGTTCGATCTCTGGTCCAGCTCTACCAACTGAACTACGTTCGACTTGATCCCCGAAAGGGGTACGTAGGCAGCCTTCCATAAGGTTCAGTCCGTAATCATTCAAACCTTTTTTCCTATCTTTTTCCGTTTTTCGTTATCGAGCTTCGTGTGGGAGTTGATTTCACCCTACTGTCAAATAAATCGTAAATAAGGAAACTTCGGGAAAACCCTAAGTTTCCAGAGGAACCGGCTATCTGCGAGAACCGCACAACGAAAATAAGATGACGAAAATACTTAGAATTTATATGTGAATGAACGAAAATAGAGAGCAAAGAGGTTCTTATTCCGAATCTGCGTAGAACTGGTACAAAAAGAATTGCCGAAAGCGTAAGAACTAGAAAACCCTAATTGAGACGCAGCTCGCTAACAGAAAAACGGAAATATTCCTAAATGCTAGTTTTGGTGGTGAGAGCTCTGAATTTCGTGTCCATGCTTCTGCCCTAGACCTCCTCTTTATATACTCCTCGTCTTGGCAATCCAATCTTTCCATTTCGCCC
>CAKOAT010079600.1:91543-105565 GCA_932364175.1 Eruca vesicaria subsp. sativa
ACGATCTCTCGAGTTTTATAAAACGATCTCTCGAGTTTTATAAAACGATCTCTCGAGTTTTATAAAACGATCTTCGAGTTCTTATAAAACGATCTCTCGAGTTTTATAAAACGATCTCCCGAGTTTTATAAAACGATCTCTCGAGTTTTATAAAACGATCTCTCGAGTTTTATAAAACGATCTCTCGAGTTTTATAAAACGATCTTCGAGTTCTTATAAAACGATCTCTCGAGTTTTATAAAACGATCTCTCGAGTTTTATAAAACGATTCTCGAGTTTTATAAAATGATCTCTCGAGTTTTATAAAACGATCTCTCGAGTTTTATAAAACGATCTCTCGAGTTTTATAAAACGATCTCTCGAGTTTTATAAAACGATCTCTCGAGTTTTATAAAACGATCTTCGAGTTTTATAAAACGATCTCTCGAGTTTTATAAAACGATTCTCGAGTTTTATAAAACGATCTCTCGAGTTTTATAAAACGATTCTCGAGTTTTATAAAATGATTCTCGAGTTTTATAAAACAATTCTCTAGTTTTATAAAATGATTCTCGAGATTCATAAAACTGTTGCGTTTACGCGTTTGCGCGTTTGCGGGGAATTTTGGCTATTGATTCCGTCGTACCGATTTTGACCCCAACACCTATAAAAGAGAAGCTAATGAGAAGGAGTTGTCAAGCTTCAGAAAAAGAGTCCTCAGAATACCTAAAGAGAAACCTTTTGAAGAAGCCTACTACTCACACAGATTGTGGATGTTCTTCAGAGAATCAAAGGAGACAGAAGAAGACATTAGGAGGATGTTTAACCACGTCAGAGATAGCCTCAAGCAGAAGATCACCCTAAAGAAGAAGAATGATCCAGGGAAGTTCACAATACCTTGCTCCATTAGAGGTGTTGAGTTCCCACTTGCCCTTTGTGACACAGGATCTGAGTTAGCATCTTACCCAAGCTCATGGCAGATCATCTAGTCTTGAAGATAGAGCCTTCTGAAGAAACCTTCATCTTTGTAGACTGTTCTCAGCAGAGCTCTGGAGGCATCGTTCGAAACCTTGAGGTACAGATTGGAGAAACCCTAATTCCTACAGATTTCAATATCCTCTCCAACAAGCTGAACTTCAAGACTTCTCTCCTACTTGGAAGAGCCTTCTTAGCCACAGTTGGAGCTGTTTGTGACCTCCAAACAAACAAGCTCTGCCTAACCCTAATCAACCCTTCCATCCACTACGATCATGTACGAGTAATCAAGTTCCCAAGGCCAGCCATCTCAACACTCGTAGCCACATGTTTCTGTGCCTACGAATTTGATTCTATGGAAGAGTATGACCCCGACGAAGCAGTATCGACCGATGACACTACTACCCCATCGATCGATATCCTTGCAGCACCATCGATCGACAGTCCTAACCGGCCATCGGTCGATGAAGCTTTTCGACGAACCGAAGCAGAGTTCCCAGACGACGATTTCAACGCAGAAGATTGGGAAAACGATCACTACTTGCCCGAGCTTGCTAGTATCAATACTCAGGAGGAGTATGATGGAGATTATGAGGAGGAACGACCTATAGAGTACCGATTTCTTCGAGAAGATGAAGAACAACCTCCAATCCCAACCTTCATCCGCCGAGCATCGACCGATACGACACCTGGTCCATTGATCGATATGCCCTGCCCTAGATCGCGGAAACGACGGTTTGAATCAACAAGCGAGGAACCCTACTGCAGACCAGTCTATGTCCCACACGAACCACAAGACGGAGATTACTCGATTGGAAGCTGGGCCAACGGTTATCACGAAAGTTTTGCAGTAGACACAGCACCCCTACAAGCCGCGACTCACCCTGCAGATCCCGTATCGCTCGACAAGGAGTAGAAGCCATCGACCGATACGTCCTACAAGCCATTGATCGAGAAAGACATCTCTCCATTGATCGATACCAATCATAGACCACCATCTGAGGTACAAACACCTAAATTTGACTTAAATTCACTAATTCCGGATGAGTTTGGTATTTTCAGGGATTCAGATGGTCATGCACGTGCTATAGACGGGAGAATCATTCCTATCTCCACAGAAGATGTTGCAGACTTACTCCAGATGGCCAATGCACCTATCATCGAACATGACCCGAACCAGACTAAGCGCCCATCGACCGATGCATGAAGACGAGCATCGATCGATACACATCGAGAGTATGGGGCGAGAGCTTTCCAAAACGGAGAACGTCGTTTCTTTTGGGAACATCCAGCGCTTGTTCTGAGAACGTGATTTTCTTCTTGGAGGAGATGATTCTCGGCTTCGAGTACCCCCAGCTTCTCGGTGCTTTACTGCAACTGCTTAGCGTGTTTGTCAACCTTACCTTTTAGGGTTTGAACTTCACGAAAAATCTCGGAGCCGCGTCTGTTGTCTCTCGAGCCTTGCGGAGCTTGGTGACTTCACCTTGAAGGGTATCGAGCTGGTTGAGGAGTTTGGTTTCTGTCGGAGTAGCTCCGGTTTGTTCGACAGGATTTTCTAGTGTCATCGTCACGTAGTTGGATTACTCCCCTCCTTCTAGCGCCAAGCTGTTATGGTATTTTTGTGTAGGGCCGTTTTAGTACTACGGAACACTAGAGATTTGAGTATGAGCAAAGAGAAAACAATAGAGAAGGAGACATTTTATTGAATAATCAAGTAGGGGCTACAATGTTCTGGTGTAAGAATCCTAATTAAAGCCGCCTAACCCTGGGCTCCTAGTCTCTAAATGTCGATCCCTCATATTGACAAATATGGAAGAATTCCCTTAGGTGGAGAACTTTTGTTTTACCCAGGGGTTGGTTTTGGAGCAGGGGTCGGGCCCTGGGGCCCTGGACGCAGGGTCCGGGTCCTGGGTCGCATTGGAGCAAGGGTTTAGAAGCCGGTGTCCAACCTGGAAGCTGGAAGAATCTGGTGCCTGGATGTTTTTTCCCAACAACGTATGCGGGGCTGGAAGTTTCTTTGGTAATTCCTATAAAGCTTGGGTTTTTCCCTTCAGGGTGATTTGATAGCAGGACCTAGCGTTCTCCTAATCCCCTTTGATTGTTCTGATGGCCCAGGGAGTTGGAAACTTAATTGATTGGTGGAGAGTCGAGGGAATGGCTCCCATATCAAGGATCCAAGGTCGCCCCAATATCATGTTGTAGGAGGACGCGCAATCGAGGACTAAAAACTTCGTTGATTGGTTTACTCTCCCGGCGTACACTGGAAGGACCCCTTTTCCCAGGGTATTTCTTACTTCTCTACTGAAGCCTATGAGCAGAGTGACCTTCTTTGTTAGTGCCTTTTCTTCTAACCCTAGGTCAGCGTAGGCGGAATGGAAGATGATGTTGCCGGAGCTACCGCTGTCCACCAGGATCCGCCTCACTAAGCAATTTGCTACAGTGAGGGAGATAACTAGGGTGTTATGATGAGGAGCCAGGACCCTCCCTTGCTCTTTGGCGGTGAAACTCATCTCATCTGTTCCAAGGAGCAAGCGCTTTGGATCCCCTGTCTCCTGGCCGTTTTTCGTATTCCTGGTGCTACGTTTATCAGCTGCGTGGCTTATTCCACTTATCTTTGAGCCTCCTGAAATCAGATGGATCACCCTGTCTTGGGGGGGAGGCGATACGGGCTTGGTTTCAGAGGATCGGCCTGCGACTTCCCTAGTCAGAAGATTCTTAGCCTTATCAGAATGAAATTCCTTAAGGTGCCCCTTCTTGAGGAGCTCATTGACCTTTAGCCCTAGGGCGACATAGTCTTCTGTCTTATGACCGTGGTCATTATGGAAGTCACACAATCGGTTGGGATTTCGATTGGCATCTGCGGCCTTCATTTTCGGAGGCCATTGGACCTGCTGGCCCATTTGTCTTAAGACATTCACCAGCTCAGGATTTGAGATGGACAGGTTAAAGATGTCAGGCGACGTCGATACATTCACCCCATCGAGTCGAGGTAGGGGGCGTTTTGGTACCTGCCCCCGCCATGACCGCTTGCTTATCTCGCAGGCCTGGAATGGAATCCTTCATCACGATCGCTTCTTGGTTGCTTATTCAACATTGGCTCTTGCTTCTGCTAGGCCTTGGCACGACTAGTAACGTCTTCTTCCCATCTTACTTGGGCCCAGGCCGGAGACAAGACGTCCTTCATCGTCCTATATTGGTACTTGGTTAGCTCCTTATACAAGTCTCCATAGGGGAGCAGGCCCCTTTAGAAGGAAGAGATAGCTGTCCCTGCGTTACACTCGGGAATTGCTACCTTCTCTTGGTTGAAACGTGCGATGTAGTTCCTGAGCGGTTTGGCTCTGTGTTTGAAGTATCTCGTAGAGGTCGTCAAAATTCCTTTCCAAGTTTCTGCTACTAGCAAACTGCTCTACAAATTTTGTTGCTGAGTTCTGCGAAAGACTTTATGGTCTTCGTGGGGAGATTGATGTACCATTAGAGGGACGAACGATTAAGGTCGAACCAAAGCATCTACCCATGGTGGGTTCTCTTAATCCTCGGGGGATCGCTTCTGTCAGCATCCGTTTCTTGTAAAGGGCCACATGATTATCTGGATCATTGGTTCCATTGTACATCTTCACGGTGGGGAAAGAGAATTTTCTCGGAATCGCGACTGAGGCGATCTCTTCCGCGAAAGGCGTATCGGAGTAGGAGTTGGGATCGCTTTTCTTAATAGGAGGAGCTACGCCTGGAAGTCTTTCCACCATGGAATGGATAGTGTTGAATCTTTCGGAGAACATCTTTTCATGACAAGAGGCGACGGTTGGATCCGAGATTAAGGGATCATCGGGGGAGTATTCCTCGTCTTCCATATCGGAGTCGCTTCTAATCGTCATCCGAGCCTTCCTCTTTGTGGTTTCTCATTCTCGGGCTCCTGACCGTCAAGAACTGGTCATCCAATCGCACTGTCTTCATTGATGGGAGTATCGAGGGAAGGCATGGTTCGAACTCGGGGACGAAACCTCCGGCTCTTGTTGCTGTTTTCTCCAAGATCACGATTTTCGTCTTGGAGGATTTTATTCTCGGCTTCGAGTACCCCCAGCTTCTCGGTGCTTTGCTGCAACTACTTGGCGTGTTCATCAAGCTTAGCTTTTAGGGTTTTAACTTTATGAAGAAGCTTGGAGCCGTCGTCTGTTATCTCTCAAGCCTTGTGGAGCTCGGTGACTTCACCTTGAAGGGTATCGAGCTGGTTGAGGAGCTCGGTTTCTCTCGAAGTAGCTGTGGTTTGCTCGACTGGATTTTCTAGTGTCATCGTCACGTAGTTGGATTACTCCCCTCTTTCTAGTGCCAAGTGTAGGAGATGGGTTACACCCCTCCAAAAGGCCCATCAAATGGAGAAGCTTAGCCTGATGTGACGATGTACTCGGCCCATTAAACGCGTAAGAAACGCCTCGGCATGAGGACATGTCTAGTAGCACGACTAAGAGTGTTCTGAAAGAGTCAGCAGAAGCATGCTTTACCCGGGCTACTAAACGGGCCCAATGAGAATTAGTCCAGCAAGGCTCGGGTAAACTAGGGCGAACAGGAAGATAAGGTCTATAAAAGGAGAGAGGCAACAACGAGAAAGGGGATCCACACTTCGACATATTTACTAAGCAGCTAGATCTAGGGTTTCATAGATACTAGGTGGTTAGATCTAAGGTTTCCTTACGTTCACCGATACTCACCACTTTCTATTCCTCCGGTCTGCTCTCCGAGCTCCGGCTAGTTCGCCTCTTTACTTGCCTCCTTGTAACCTCTTATTCAGATCTAACAAAGAGAGTCTTTGTTCGCCCCCATCTCTCTCTTTATATTGTTCTTAACCATTTTCACCTCAAACAATTTGGAGCCCACCATTGGGCTCTGAAAAAAGCAACGTTATCAGATCTAGACATGCCAGACGACGGAACCGTCTCCAGAACCGCCGGGGAGGAGCCGACTCAGACTCCCGTACCCGAAACACCCCTTCCGCCCGACTTCATGAGCTCCGTCATGGCGCGTTTCGCCAGACAAGAAGAGATCCAAAAGGAGACTCAAGCGCAACTCGCCGCGCTCGTCGCAGCGTTAACAGCAGCTCCCGCCGGGAAGAAGAGTAACTCTCATTCGTTCCGACGTCATCTCTTCAACACTAACCCTACGGCGCTGGTAGCCTACCACACCTAGGAAGAGTCGGAACCCACCGAGCCTCACGCTGCAGAAACTGCTCAAGTCGGCTCAGATCTCACGACTAACCGTGAAATCACCAAGCTCAAACTCAACCTTCAACAGATGAGTTCCACGATTCACAAGGTTACCAGCGCCGCTCCACAGATCAGTGTACCCCATTTACCAGAGCGCTAAGCAGCGTAAACTTCCGCAAGATCGAGAAGCTGCGCGTTCCGCAATACAAGCCCGGCGGCGATCCCGTAGAACATATGACAGCTTTCAACATCGCAATGGCCCGAGCACGACTACCCGACGACGAAAAGGACGCCGCCTACTGTCAGCTCTTTGGGGAAACACTCCACGACCAAGCCTTGACCTGGTTCTCAGGCCTCAAGGAGAACTCCATCAGCAGCTTCAGGGAACTCTCGTCGGCCTTCCTCAAAACCTACATCATGTTCACTAGGCGCGAAGCGACGGCCTCCAGCTTGTGGAACCTAAAGCAGACTAAGGACCAAAGTCTCCGAGACTTTATGGAGCGCTTCAAGTTGATCGTCTCGAAAATCACATCCCTGACCACATAGCCGTCGACGCTCTGATGAACACCCTCCATCTCGATTCCAAGTTCCGAGAGGACCTATACCAGAGCACCTCCACGACGCTCCAGGACGCCATTGCTCGTTCGCACAACATCATCCGCATGGAGGAAGACACGAAAGCCATCATGGGCAAACATAACACAGCAAAGCCGACAACGCCCAAGACCGCCGACGCAAAGCCGAAGCCGCGTCAACACGCTTCCGGCGACAAGAAACAACAAGAGAGCGGGCTTCTGTTTGTCGTCGACGAGAACAACACACCAGTCGCAAGCTTCTCAGTACGCGGCGAGGTATGAACGTGTACAACCGAGAGACGGCAGCCCTGAAAGGTTTGGCTAGTCCTGTCGGACCGGCTCAACCCGCGTCGCCGGTTACCTCAGGTGCCGGATCTTCTAATGGAGTCGACCTCACCAAACACTGTAAGTACCATGACGTCAAAGGACACGACACTACCGAGTGTAGGACGATGTACGCTGAATTTCTCTCATCGGTTGAAAAAGGCGACTTCAAGGTTCAGCCTCCAAAGCCAAAACCAAAATCCGGCAAGAGTTGGTCTAAGAACAAGGACAAACGCGCGCAGCGAATGTCTGGTGGTAAAAGCAGAGAGAAATGTTGTGTAGACGACAAACCTTCGGATGACACGGACAACGAAGCTTCTTCAGCAGACGAGGAGCAACCGGCAAGTCGTCAACGTATTGAAGTAATACGATCTCAGCAACCTTTGTCGTCTGACGACTAGGACGATCACTCGCTAGTGTCAAGCGACTTGCGGAGCATCCTCAAGCGAAAGGTGAAGACATGCAGTGACGTCCACAGCACCAATCTCCGCCTCAAGCTCGAAGCCAACTAGTCGCAGCGTCTGGAAACCGCAGAGCCTCCCTTCTTGGTCGACTAGCCCGTCACCGATCTACGTGACAAACTTAACGCCAACCTGACCAATTTATGCGTGCGGCTAAACCGTTCAAAATCGATAAATCAACGGCTAGAGTGGTCAACTTCGTCCCATAACATGGAACCATCAAAGCCGGGCGCCAAGAGCGTCCCTGCGGATCTTCGTACATTCTTAGACATCAAACGAGTGACCGCGCAACCACGGCTGAACGTCATCATGGGTGGTTCACCTTCTTGTGGCGACTCTGTCTGCTGCGTCAAAGACAACCAGCCCCTAGCCGCGTCCTCGAGATGGTGGCCTGCAAAGCCACCGAGCCACACGCCAATCAGCTTTTCCCCCGACGATTTGAATGGAGTCCATTTGTCCTACAACGATCCTCTGCTAGTCGTCCTCGAGATCGGTAAGTATGATGTAACGAAAGTACTCATCGACACAGGAACCTCCATCGATCTCATATTTCGAGATACGCTTGAAAAGATGGGGGTCGATTTCGCCTACGTCAAATCGTCCTCACGAACTTTGACCGGCTTCAACGGCTCATCAGAAAGCGTCCTTGGAACGATCCGTCTCCCAGTCCGTGCATGCGGAGTTACTCGGACGGTTAAGTTCGCTGTGGTAAACAGCAAAGCCCCTTACCACGTCATTCTCGGAACCCCATGGATACATTCGATGCAGGCAGTTCCATCTACCTACCACCAATGAATCAAGTTCCCTGGGGTGGACGGAACAATCAAGACCGTACGCGGAGATCAGAAAGCCGCTCGAGACCTGCTGATCGCCAAAGTGAAGCTGCAACGCTCATCATCCCTAGTCAACTGTGTCTCTCACCCGATCATTCGAACTTTCCCTCAGAAAGACGAGGTTCTGGAGATGCCTATAGACGATTCCGAACCAAGTAAGACGGTGTGTGTCGGTGCATATCTAGCCGACGATTTGCAACGAGCATTGCTCACATTCCTGAAGGAAAATGTGTTCACCTTCACTTGGTCCATGACGGACATGAAAGGAATCGATCCAGCAATAACTACCCACGAGCTCAACTTCGACCCCACTTTCAAACCTATCCACCAGAAAAGATGTAAGCTGGGCCCGGAAAGAGCGAAAGTAGTGAACAAGGAAGTCGAACGACTACTCGGAGCCGGCTCTATCACAGAAGTCCATTACCCGGAATGGCTAGCGAATCCTGTGGTAGTCAAGAAAAAGAACGGCAAGGGGCGCGTATGCGTCGACTTCACCGATCTTAACAAAGCTTGTCCGAAGGATAGTTACCCGTTACCCAGCATCAACCGTCTCGTAGAATTAACCGCGGGAAACGAGATGCTCACCTTCATGGATGCCTTCTCAGGCTACAATCAGATCATGATGCACCCCGATGATCGCAAGAAGACAGCGTACATCACAGACCGAGGAACATACTGCTATGAAGACATGCCGTTCGGGTTGAAGAACGCCGGTGCTACCTACCAGAGACTCGTCAGCCGCATGTTCGGCGACAAACTTGGTAGCACCATGGAAGTTTATATCGACGATATGCTCGTTAAGTTGCTTCACGCCAAAGATCATCTTACCCATCTGCGCGATTGCTTCGAAACGCTAAACAAGTATGGGATGAAGCTGAACCCAGCGAAGTGNCGTTCGGGTTGAAGAACGCCGGTGCTACCTACCAGAGACTCGTCAGCCGCATGTTCGGCGACAAACTTGGTAGCACCATGGAAGTTTATATCGACGATATGCTCGTTAAGTTGCTTCACGCCAAAGATCATCTTACCCATCTGCGCGATTGCTTCGAAACGCTAAACAAGTATGGGATGAAGCTGAACCCAGCGAAGTGTACGTTAGGAGTCTCCTCAGGTGAATTTCTAGGCTACATTGTTACCCAGCGAAGTGTACGTTAGGAGTCTCCTCGGCTGTGCTCGACCTCCCAAGTCCTAAGAACAGCCGCAAAGTCCAGCGGCTAACCGGTCGGATCGCCGCTCTTAACTGATTCAGTTCTAGGTCAACTGATAAATGTCTCCCTTTCTACGACCTTCTCCGTGGAAACAAGAAGTTTGTTTGGGACGACAAGTGCGAGGAAGCCTTCTCCCAGCTCAAGAAGTACCTCACCACTCCTCTAGTCCTTGCAAAGGCAAACGAAGGAGACGTCCTCTTACTCTACATTGTCGTCTCTAGTGCCGCGGTTAGTAGCGTCCTCATCAAAGAGGACAGAGGTGAACAGAAGCCAATCTTCTACACAAGTAGGCCTATGACCGGACCGGAAAATCGGTACCCGACTCTCGAGAAGATGGCTCTCTCTGTAGTAGAAGCAGCCAGAAAGCTGCGACCTTACTTCCAATCACACTCGGTTGAGGTGCTGACCGATCAACCTCTCCGAACTGTCCTGCAGAATACGAATCGCGCTGGTCGACTAACCAAGTGGGCCGTAGAATTCGGGGAGCTTGACATCACCTATAAAAACCGTTCAGCTCTCAAGGCTCAGGTCTTGGCCGACTTCATCGTCAAATTGGCACCCGAACTAGAGCAAGACACACAACTCCCGAGTCAGAACTAGATATTACATGTGGATTGTTCCTCAACGAACAAAGGTTCGGGGCGCAGGTGAACAACTCCATCCCCAACAGGCGAATTGATACGTCGCTCAGCTTCGGCTTCCCGGCGTCAAACAACGAAGCTGAGTACGAGTCACTGATAGCCGGCCTACGCTTGGCTAAGGCGGTCAAAGCAAAACGAGTAAGTGCGTATTGTGACTCCCACCTCGTCGCTATTCAGTACAATGGAGACTACGACACCCGCAACGACCGAAGGGATGCTTACCTCCGTATCGTTCAAGAGTTAGCAAAAGGAGTTTGAATTTTTCGAGCTCACCAAGGTACCTCGTGGTGAAAACGCTTGTGCAGTTGCACTCGCAGCTCTTGGAAGCAAATTACGCGACCAAATCGAGCGAACCATCCCGATACATCGCATCGACGAACCAAGCATCAACATTTCGAATGACACGGCTATCATTGTTGCCCCCATCAATGACACAGCGATGACGGAGACCGATCTGCAGACCGTTGACTGGCGCTTTAGTTTATCAACAACCTCTCGCATGGCACCCTGCCAACCGAGAAGTGGGAGGCTAGACGACTAAAAAGGCAGAGCGCGCATTATGCCGTCATGGATAACAAACTTTCCAGATACAACGCATGCGGGGTCCTCCTAAAATGCATTCACGGTGACGAGATTCGACGTGCGATGGCCGAAACCCACGACGGCGCTGGAGGAAACCATTCTGGAGGATGGGCTTTAGCCTTAAAGATCAGAAACGCGGGTCTCTTCTGGCCAACTATGAACACAGACTATGAATCCTATTCTCGTCCATGCGACAAATGCCAGAGACATGCACCTGTTATCCATTGCCCGGCGGAAGTGTTACAAACCTCTACTGCTCCTTATCCGTTCATGCGCTGGGCTATGGATGTCATTGGCCCCATGGTTTGTTCCCGTCAGCGCCGCTTTGTCTTAGTCCTCACCGACTATTTCACCAAGTGGATCGAAGCTGAAGCTTTCTCTAAGGTGACTGACAAGGAAGTCCGCGGTTTTGTCTGGAAGAACATCATCTGCCGTTATGGTCTCCCATACAAAATAGTAACCGACAACGGTTCGCAGTTCATGTCTGGGAACTTCACGGATTTTTGCAGCAAATGGAACATTCGCCAGAGCCCCTCCACACCCAGAGACCCGCAAGGAAACGGTCAAGCTGAGTCCTCTAAAAAGCTCACCGTAGATGGCATCAAGAAACGCCTGGACCTCAAGAAAGGCCACTCGGCCGATGAACTAGACGGAGTCCTATGGAGCCATCGTACAACACCAAGGGGAGCGACTAAATCAACCCCCTTTTCTCTTGCACACGGAGTCGAAGCCATGGCTCCAGCCGAAGTCAACGTCTCAGGCCTCCGGTGTTCCAAAATGCCACAACAGGTCGAGCTCAATGAAGACATGCTCCTCAACGCGCTTGACGAACTAGAGGAACGCCGAGATCAAGCCCTGATATATCATGGATATTACCCATTTTCAGCCAAGATTTATATATGTTTTTTGAAACAAAAGGATACTTTTAGTGTCTTTTTAGAGCTTTTACAGATCCAGGTACTCACTGGTGTAAAACATGCATTTTGGAGCTAAAATGGAGACTTTATGAAGATATGAGCAAAACGATGTTTAAGCTATCGACCGATGCATGATGAGAGTAATCGATCGATAGATAATTACCCGTATCGATCGATAATGATGTTATGCATCGATCGATACATAAGTCATCCAAGCGATTAAATGAAGATTAGAAGCCCTAATTGCTTCACAAGAGTTTTAATTATTTACACATTAAGTCCTTGGCCGCCTGTAAGGCTATATTAAGAAGGTTTTGTACTAGTTTAGGTAGACAATCTTGGAGACCTTTTAGACCTAATAAGGAGAAGCATCTAGCTACCTCTTGAGAAGAGTTTGATGGAGAGAGAGATCTGAAACTACAATTACAGAGAAGATCTTGAACTCCCTTTTTACTTCTTGTTTCTTTTTGTTATTATCTTAAAGTATTATTCAGACCATCATGACTTTGTCTCTCATGAATATGTTTGAGTAGTCTCTCTTGCATTGAATAGAACAATTATTAGGGTGTTTAAAATATAGTTCTCAATCTCGTTATCAATGAATGCTAAGGCCAAGGATTATTAGGATGACTCATGCACTGAATAGAACAATTATTAGGGTGTTTAAAATATAGTTCTTGTGGGAGTCGATTTCACCCTACTGACAAATAAATCGTAAATAAGGAAACTTCGGGAAAACCCTAAGTTTCCAGAGGAACCGGCTATCTGCGAGAACCGCACAACAAAAATAAGATGACGATAACTTAGAATTAAAATGAGAATAAACGAAAATAGAGAGCAAAGAGGTTCTTATTCCGAATCTGCGTTGAACTGGTACAAAAAGAGTAGCCGAAAGCGTAAGAACTAGAAAACCCTAATTGAGACGCAGCTCGCTAACAGAAAAACGGAAATATTCCTAAATGCTAGTTTTGGTGGTGAGAGCTCTGAATTTCGCGCGTGTGCTTCCGCCCTAGACCTCCTCTTTATATACTCCCCGTCTTGGCTATCCGATCTTTCCATTTCGCCCAGATTTGACTTAAATCGGGAATTTTCCATTCTTCTCGATCCTTCCTTTTCTTCTGCGGAAATCTTCTATTTCTCTTCAAATCTTCCTTTTATGTTCAAACTTGACTTTTATTTGCTTTCTACGAGTAATCCGTCAAAACTTTATCAAATCCGCGGGTTAGATTCCGTAAAAATCGCAAGATGGGTTTTCATTGCGTTTTAGGTCCTTCCGGGCCGTTTTGCGATAAAAACCGTTTTCCGACTTTTTACGGGATCGTTTCCTGATCTGACGTCGTTTTGATAAATTTCTTGAGTTAATCGCAAAGTTTTACGATTTACTAGACTTTTTATTAAAAACACGTTTTTTATGACTTACTCGGCGTTTTTTATTAAAAGCGCGTTTTTATGATTTCGTCGAGAAATCTCGAATAAATCGTATAGTTTAGGCAATGTTTGGTGTTTCGTTTAACCGTTTCCGTTTTATACGATTTCCTCGAGTTCTTTCCGAGAAAACGAAGTTTTACGGGTTTTATCGTAAAACTCGAACGGTAAGTCGGATCGAGATGGAACGAGAGATATTTCGGCCGTGGTTCAGAACACGACCTTGTCGTAAGTTTCGAATCGGGAATGCGGGAAATCGAGACGCGGAGTGTCTGGGAAGTTTTTTAGTTCGCCCATCGGCGTACTAAGTCGGGCCTGGGCGATCTAGAGAGTGTTTCTTAGATCGCCCATCGGCGATCTAAGCCGGGTCCAGCTTAGATCGCCGATGGGCGATCTAAAGAGTGACCCTTAGATCGCCCATCAGCGATCTAAGCCGGGCCCGGCTTAGATCGCCGATGGGCGATCTAGAGAGTGTTTCTTAGATCACCCATCGGCGATCTAAGCCGGGTCTGGCTTAGATCGCCGACGGGCGAACTAGTTGCGACTAGTTCGCATTTTATGGCTTTTTTCAGTTTTTTACGGTTTTGTAAAACGATTCTCGAGTTTTATAAAACGATCTTCGGATTTCATAAAACGACTTTTGAGTTTTATAAAAACGATCTTCGAGTTTTATAAAACGGTTCTCGAGTTTTATAAAACGATTCTCGAGTTTTATAAAACGATTCTCGGGTTTTATAAAACGATTCTCGAGTTTTATAAAACGATTCTCGAGTTTTATAAAACGATTCTCGAGTTTTATAAAACGATTCTCGAGTCTTATAAAACGATTCTCGAGTTTTATAAAACGATTCTCGAGCTTTATAAAACGATTTCTCGAGTTTTATAAAAACGATCTTCGAGTTTTATA
>CAKOAT010079711.1:0-36423 GCA_932364175.1 Eruca vesicaria subsp. sativa
CTTCTCAATCTTGCGGAAGTTTACACTAGTCAGCGTACTGGTGAATGGAGTACGCTCGGTTGAGGCGAGAACACTCTCGATCTGTGGAGCGGCGCTAGTAACCTTGTGAATCGTGGAACTCATCTGTTGGAGGTTCAGTTTGAGCTCGGCGATTTCACGGACAGTGGTGAGATCTGGGCCGACTTGAGCTGCTTCTGCGGTATGCGGCTCGGTGGGTTCCGACTCTTCGGAGGCATGGTCGGCTACCGGCGCTGTCGGGTTAGTGTGGAAGAGATGACGTCGGAACGGTTGAGAGTTACTCGTCTGCCTGGCTGGAGCTGCTGTTAACGCTGCTACGAGTGCGGCGAGTTGAGCTTGAGTCTCCTTTTGTATTTCGTCTTGTCTGGCGAAACGCGCCATGACGGAGCTCATGAAGTCGGGCGGAACGGGTGTTTCGGGTACGGGAGTCTGAGTCGGCTCCTCGCCGACGGTTCCGGAGACGGTTCCGTCGTCAGGCATGTCTAGATCTGATAACGTTGCTTTGTTCAAAGCCTAGCGATAACAAGGCCCAACAAGGCTCGGGTAAATTAGGGCGAACACGAAGATCGGGTCTATAAATGGAGAGAGGCAGCAAAGGAAAAGGGGGATCCGGAATTGGACATACTCACTTGACGGCTAGATCTAGGGTTTCTTAGCGATTAGGTGGTTAGATCTAGGGTTTACTCACCTTCCTGTTTAGTCACCGTCTCGTTTACTCACCATTTTTCTCTCCGCCAAATTGTTTGAGGTGAAAATGGTTCGAACAATATAAAGAGAGATGAGGGCGAACAAAGACGTTTTATTAGATCTGAATAAGGAGTTACAGAGAGAAGAGTAAAGAGGCGGTCTAGCCGGAAGTATAAAATGGTGAGTAAACGAGACGGTGACTAAACAGGAAGGTGAGTAAACCCTAGATCTAACCACCTAATCGCTAAGAAACCCTAGATCTAGCCGTCAAGTGAGTATGTCCAATTCCGGATCCCCCTTTTCCTTTGCTGCCTCTCTCCATTTATAGACCCGATCTTCATGTTCGCCCTAATTTACCCGAGCCTTGTTGGGCCTTGTTATTGCTAGGCCCGTTTAGTCATCCGGGTAAATCGTACCTCCGCCGACTCTTCTAGAACAGGTTTAGTCGCGCTACTAAACGCGTCTCATGCCGAGTCGTTTTGGTGTTACCCGGTGGGCTGAGTATACTGTCATATTGGGCTAAGTTTCTTCATTTGATGGGCCTTGTAGAGGGGTATAACCCACCTCCTACAACAATCACCACCTACGACTGGCTCAGCCCCACACTCCTGGTAGAAAACACGGTCAGCTGCGTTAGGGCATTGAGTAGCACCCTATTGTAGCATGCGGGCTGGCCTCGCTTTTGATGATACCTAGGTGTTGGAATAATCGTCAAGATCACCGCACAAGTTTATGAAAAGATAAACTGCAAAATATAATAGAGATCAACTTCTTTAAATTAATACCGGTTGAAACCATTACGAGAACAATCAAGAAAACGGTGAAGCTGACAGAGTTGAAGGTCTTTGCCATTACTTTTTCTTTTTCCTCTCTCGTTTTTTAAATTCTTTCAAGTAAACCAGTTAAGATTTTGATGATACATGCAAATCCATAGGTATGGGGATCTATTTATACTAAAAGTTATGTAACTTTGTTATTCTTGCTGAATCCCTCCTCTTTTCTCTGAGATTTTCCAAAGGTCATAATGTCGCCACATGTTTGCATTCCCATCTCTTTCATTACATCCTGTTTTAAAAGTATATCAATTTCTTAAACATGCGCTTGTCTTATATTTCAAAAGAGGGAAGTCGTCGCTGTGTTTGTCGTTGTAACTAATTATATACTAGGTGATTTCCCGTGCTCATGCACGGGTATGAATATTTATAAAAGTAAAATTTTATAATCACTGATTGATATTAGTTTTAGTTTTAGTTTTGAAGCAAATTATATGTATAAGTTATATTAATAAATATTAAATTATTCTAATTATACATGTGACTTTGGATATATTATTATCAGTTTAATTATTTTTTTTATCAATAGTCGGTTTGGTTATCAATTTGGTATACTGGATAATATATATTTTTCAAATTCAGCTATAATATTTTAATTCTAAATAGAATAAAACTTTGATTAATTTTCTTATTCTTATTTCGGTTGATTATTGTCTTTAGATATGTAAATATATTATAGTCAAATTATGTATAACTTAATATATATTGTGCTTAAAATGAAATAAATAATAAGCTGAAGTGTTTGATTCAAAATTACATAAATGAATATAATGATAATAATTTAAAGTCACATGCATATAAATTGATTAATATTTTTTTTAATACACTTTGAGTCAATCTCTAATTTATATGTATAAAATTAAATATATTATTATTATAAAATTATAAGATGTTTAATTTTGGATATAAATATATTATTATTAAAATTTTGTGAGTATATTGAGTTAAATATATTTTTAAATTAAAATTGAAGTATAATTAATTTTTATTTTAGTCAAGTCATATCAAATTAGTTTTATTTATCACTTAAATATACATGTATTTTCATAATATTTATTTACTCTTTATTTTAGCTAAGTCATATCAAATTAGTTTTATTTATTGCTTAAATATACATGTATTTTCATAATATTTATCAAATTATATGTTGATTTCTAAAAAATATTAGAAAATAAAGTGTAACTGATAAATTTTTAGATGTTCATGAACATATATTATTTTTTATTATTTTAAAAATATATTTATGTTATTTAAAATATATATTAATGTGGGTATTACTATTTTGTGAACTTTCAATTTTAATAAAGTCCTATTATATACATATATTTTCGTTTTAAAATTTTAGAAATATTTCCTTTTTATTATATATGTTATTTGGAAAAAGGAAAAAAAATGGAAAAAAATAGTCTTAAAATCTAATAATTCATTAAGGGTATCTATGTAATCAACCATCGCGAGAGTGAACGTGAGCGCGACACGTATGAAACTGACTTCTCAAATAATATTATAGAGATATATATTAATTTTTACTCTAGTGTACCATAAAACTATTGTTTGGAAAAATACTAAGGAATAGGAATTAACAAAACAAAAAGGAATAATATTAAGGGAATTCATGCAGACAAGATATGGAACGAATTATAGCAATAAATGGTAACCAATGAAAGAGGAATGAGTATTTTCAATTAAAATAATTTATAAACTCTTGTGTTTTTTTCCATCTTAATACTTGTTGATGATACAATATAACTTTTTCTATGTAACAATGTGCACCTCTTGTAAAGAAACATGTGCTTCTCTTGATGTAGACTTGTAGAAAATTAATGGGTGTGGTGGTTAAAACAGTTTCTCACATATATAGTGGAAGTAGATGTGAACGACTCAAGAAAAAATGTTCATTTTCTAATTTGTGTTACGATATTTACCAATTTTTTTATTTTTCATTTTGTTCCTCGTCAAAACTGATGGGGAATATATTTCTTCTATAGTTCCCTATATAAAGAGGAATAAGGAGGAATTGTGCACATTCCATACATGTCAAAAATTACTCATGAATGGTAAAAAAAAAGAAGGAATGAATAGGAACGTAATATTCCCTTTCGTTCCCTTTCTTCAATGTGGTCACCAGTGACACCCTAATTGTTATTGTCATGGAAAGAGAAGCACGAATATGGTGAGGTTTGGCTTGATTACTTCATTAGTAATAATTAGGGTTTCAGCGGTATTGCAGCTGTCATGGTGACACTATTTTGCTTCCGCCTTAAGTAGATTTTTCTTTTTTTTCTTATGACATGTGGAATGGGGATTTGCAAACACATACCCCCATATTTTCTTTCGTTTTAGATTTTAGATACTTTTTAGACTATTGCAATTTGGCTTACAAATTTTAATTGTGTACTATCTAATACTTTTCACATTAATCATCATCATATAAAGTTTGCTAGTTATTTTATTGGTCACTCCAATAAAATTCAAGATTAATAAAGAAAGAAATAAAATAATATAAATATATTTTAAATCTTTAATTTATTCACAACTAAAATAATATAAGTTTTTTACTATTTTCTTATTTCAACATGAGGTTTTATTTTGGTCAACTATTGGTTTCATCAAAACCATGTCCAATGGGTCAAGATACAAGGTGTCATGACGTTTTACAAATTAAAACCCAATAAATAATTTATATTACAGCCCATTTTTTAAAGGAGATCGAAAACTTTCGGATCCATGCAACCATCCTTCGTATGTGTGTTGAGAGGTTAATTTGACATATGTTTCACATGCAATTATCAACTGTTGCGGCCACCGCCTTGCAGTTTCACCGCCGGAAAACTTCATGTGCCGTTTCTCAAATCCCTTTCTCCAATGTGCATCTCTAGAATTAGAGCAAATAAAATATGGCAGTCACAGCCTTTACTCTGTTGAATCACCGTGAACTCGAGGAGATTTTACATGGAATTCTCACTATCATATAACATGTTTAAAGCGTCAATGCCACCACAGCTTTTGCTCGAACCCTGAATATTTGATAGAAGAGGCCATGGTTCACCGTTGATTAAACCAGAGGAAACTTCAGTCAATTGAGGAGAGATATTTTGTTTGACCGTTAACATATGCCAACTCTTCTAAATCTTCATCAAAGAGACTTCATAAACCCATAACACTCAATCATCTTTAATCTAAGAAGCTTTACCTTGAAACACCGTAATGGCTACATGAGACGGTAAAGACTGATTCTCTTGGAAAGATGTTCAGTAGAGACGATTAACATGGTTTCCAATAAGAAGTCAAGGGGATGTCGATGAAGAACCGCGAAAGGCGAAAGCTATTTACACAGTTCCGATTACCCGGAAAGTTTATCCGCGACAGAGGCTTTATTGATTCAAAACCGAATCAAAAATATTTGAGAAAACTTGAAGAACAGCTTCGAATTCGGATTGAAAACACACCAATGTCATCAAACGGAATTAAAATCCGCAACCGGAAAGAGTAAAATCGATCCTTGGATCGAAAGTTATTTTACAAACAAAAAGATTTCATCCTTCTAAAGGATAGGGGTGAGTGAAGAAAGATGAAAAGATTGAGAGCATCCTCTCTCTCACTCTCTCTCTCTCTCTCTCTCTCTCTCTCTAGAAGAGAGGAGAGAGAGCTCACTAAACTATCATGTAAATCTATCAGATCCACACCAGATCCACACTCTCATTTCTACATGAGTTTAATAAGTCAATTTATTAATAGTTTACTATTTTTTGTTATTTCATGTAAAAATTATATATTTGTTTTACTACTAAAATTACATTAGTTAACCTAAAACTTATAACCTCCACAATCATAGAGAAAACCAAATTGCCATAATAACATTAACTCAATAAGGCCAGGAGCTGAAATGAGATCAAGAACGAAGACTAACTTACCTCACCTTAGCATAGAGTGTCTTGGCCAAAACAAGTAGAAGTAAAAAGAGGTAGAAAAATAAAATCTGAAATAATGTGATCCCCCAATAAAATAGGCTTTTTGATACAACACAAGTGGACTAAACTCTGACCCAACCCAAGGAAATGAAGTTTCTAACATCAGCCGACATCTAAGGAAGAAAATGAACAGCCAATATTGACCGGAATAGTCTACATGCCAGAGAGACAACCGCACAAATGAGAACTCATATACCCAATCTACAAAAACTACCGGATAATCTCACAAGGGAAGAAGGCGAGGAAGAACAAGAACATGGATGTGAGTCTTTTTTCAGTGATGGTGAGAAGCACCACACACTGGAAAGGTAAACGAATTACATAGATGGTGATGTCTTGAGGTCAAAATATAGAGAGAGAGCACAAAACATCTTAAACGAATAATTTGCAAAAATACATGAAAAAATACATTTGATGCTGAAACCGTTAATCTTAGAATCAAAAAATGCCTAAATACAAAGTTATTGAATTATGATTTACATCAGATGCTCATTTTACCACTAACAAGTACTACTATACATAACAACACATTATTGAAAAAAAAAAAAACACAACATATATTAACATATCACCTACTACTACATAACATAATGAAAACACCAAATAAATTCGACCAAACAATTACATCATCCATAAAGTGCCACCTAACAACAATAAAATATTTCCGCGCGAAGTGCGGACACGCCCCTATAAAATATTTAAAGTTAATATGTTATGTAAGAATATTTAGTTAGAAATAGTTCTACAAAGATAGCGGGTCCATATATACATATAAATATAAATTTTATTTTTCCAAAAAAAAAAATTGATTTTGGTTGGCAAAACTGTGGCTTTTCAAAATAACTGAGAATCGAAATATAGAATGGAATAAGCATGTTTAAAATGATCTTATGGTCCAAGAATCTGGTCAATGTTAATAGAAGATATGTAGGCTTAGAGATTATAATGTTAGCGGAATAGAATAAAAAAAAACGAGTTTATCATTATAGGGACAGATTAATTTTCTGGTGACAATTCTGACTGTGAGATGGATTGAGAAAAACTTAAGTATGAATAACTTTATGACTACTATAGTACCTATGTTCATAAAAAGCTCCTTTTTCGTTTGATGTATGATGACTTTGATGCAGATTATAATACGAATCGATCACACAACAAGAATTCAACACGCAAAATGTTCACACTATGTTCACCAATTTGGCTGCTAACAGTGGAGTGAGATATTATTCATCAACTGCATCCATTATCATCACGTGATTACAAGAAAAACTGAACATTGAACAGGGCAATCATATCCAAGAAGATGAAGAAGATAGTTTGATTACAATAACAGAGATATCGTCTTTTACCTCAACACGATTCATACCGTCACCACCGGTTTACTCATTTTTATCTCCCGGATAGAAACTAAGTATTCCAACTCTGTCTCTGTCTCTCTCTCTCTCTCTCTCTCTCTCTCTCTCTCTCTCTCTCTCTCTCTCTCTCTCTCTCTCTCTCTCTCTCTCTCTCTCTCTCTTTCTCTCTCTCTCTCTCTCTCTCTAGAAGAGAGGAGAGAGAGCTCACTAAACTATCATGTAAATCTATCAGATCTACACTCTCATTTCTACATGAGTTTAATAAGTCAATTTATTAATAGTTTACTATTTTCTGTTATTTCATGTAAAAATTATATATTTGTTTTACTACTAAAAATTTCAATAGTTAACCTAAAACTTATAACCTCCACAATCATAGAGAAAACCAAATTTCCATAATAACATTAACTCAATAAGGCCAGGAGCTGAAATGAGATCAAGAACGAAGACTAACTTACCTCACCTTAGCATAGAGTGTCTTGGCCAAAACAAGTAGAAGTAAAAAGAGGTAGAAAAATAAAATCTGAAATAATGTGATCCCCCAATAAAATAGGCTTTTTGATGCAACACAAGTGGACTAAACTCTGACCCAACCCAAGGAAATGAAGTTTCTAACATCAGCCGACATCTAAGGAAGAAAATGAACAGCCAATATTGACCGGAATAGTCTACATGCCAGAGAGACAACCGCACAAATGAGAACTCATATAACCAATCTACAAAAAATACCGGATAATCTCACAAGGGAAGAAGGCGAGGAAGAACAAGAACATGGATGTGAATCTTTCTTCAGTGATGGTGAGAAGCACCACACACTGGAAAGGTAAACGAATTACATAGATGGTGATGTCTTGAGGTCAAAATATAGAGAGAGAGCACAAAACATCTTAAACGAATAATATTCAAAAATACATGAAAAAATACATTTGATGCTGAAACCATTATTCTTAGAATCAACAAATGCCTAAATACAAAGTTATTGAATTATGATTTACATCAGATGCTCATTTTACCACTAACAAGTACTACTAAATATAATAACACATTACTGAAAAAAAAAACAACATATATTAACATATCACCTACTACTACATAATATAATGAAAACACCAAATAAATTCGACCAAACAATTACATCATCCATAAAGTGCCACCTAACAACAATAAAATATTTCCGCGCGAAGTGCGGACACGCCCCTATAAAATATTTAAAGTTAATATGTTATGTAAGAATATTTAGTTAGAAATAGTTATACAAAATACATTCAGTTCATTAGATAGATTAAAATAGCGGGTTAATATATACATATAAATATAAATTTTATTTTTCCAAAAAATAAATCGATACTAGTTGGCAAAACTGTGTCATTTCAAAATAACTAAGAATCGAAATATAGAATGGAATAAGCATGTTTAAAATGATCTTTTGGTCCAAGAATCTGGTCAATATTAATAGAAGATATGTAGGCTTAGAGATTATAATGTTAGCGGAATAGAATGAAAAAAGACAAAACGAGTTTATCATATATAGGGACAGATTAATTTTTTGGTGACAATTCTGATTGTGAGATGGATTGAGAAAAACTTAAGTATGAATAACTTTATGACTACTATAGTACCTATGCTTATAAAAATCTCCTTTATCATTTGATGTACGATGACTTTGATGCAGATTATAATACGAATCGATCACACAACAAGAATTCAACACGCAAAATGTTCACACTATGTTCACCAATTTGTCTGCTAACAATGGAGTAAGATATTATTCATCAACTGCATCCATTATCATCACGTGTTTACAAGATAAACTGAACATTGAACAGGGCAATCATATTCAAGAAGATGAAGAAGATAGTTTGATTACAATAACAGAGATATCATCTTTTACCTCAACACGATTCATACCGTCACCACCGGTTTACTCCTTTTTATCTCCCGGATAGAAACTAAGTATTCCAACTCTCTCTCTCTCTCTCTCTCTCTCTCTCTCTCTCTCTCTCTCTCTCTCTCTCTCTCTCTCTCTCTCTCTCTCTCTCTCTCTCTCTCTCTCTCTCTCTCTCTCTCTCTCTCTCTCTCTCTCTCTCTCTCTCTCTCTCTCTCTCTCTCTCTCTCTCTCTCTCTCTCTCTCTCTCTCTCTCTCTCTCTCTCTCTCTCTCTCTCTCTCTCTCTCTCTCTCTTTCTTTCTTATTAAGCCGAACAGGCCTTCACATTACACTCAAGCCCAGTAGAAATGGAAACCCATATCATCTCTCTCAGCTAAAGGCCAAAGCTCTGCAACGGTAACAAAAGAAGTCAAAGAGGAAAACAAAGGAAAGAAAAAAGAGAAACATACCTTTTTCTAGCTCATCAGATGGTTCTCGCTAACATAATTGATGCTCTTAAGGATGAGGATGACTGAGATGTCAATGCCACATGTTGGTACACTAAAATTGTGTCTTATCTACTACAAGCTTACAGTGTAGATGTAGTATTTGAGATTCAATTCCAGAGGACCAGTTTACACTTTATCTCTATGGGATCAATATTAAGCTAAAACAATATGGGGGTTTCAAAATAAGAAATCGTAACAAGCAAGTAACAGAGTTGATTTGAGGTTTTCAGATAATTAAAAATTCTATCCTAGGGTGAAGGATTCGTCGTCAAACAATCATGAGCCAAACATCTATTCAAGGTTTTATTAAGCGCAAGTCTAGAACTCTAAAGAAAAATAAAGATTAAACCACTCTCGTGGCATCTCTCCTTTTAACAATCAGTCTTAATACCTAAACTCTTGTTCGGACTAAAACATGAAGGCAAACATTAAGCATATATTCGATAAGTTCACAAATTTCCCTAACATTTACTTTTGCTGGGTAGGGATAAACTGCCCATTCATGTTGATTGTAGCAACCTAAGCACTATTGATGATTAGATTAGACCTATTTTCAAGCACTAATTAGCTAGTTTAATGCAGGCAGTAAGCATAAACCTGAATGGAGACAATCAAACAATGAACCTTATTGTGTTTAGCTCGTTGATCTAACACCCTAACACCCTAAACTAAGCAAGTGTATTAATCAGCCATG
The DNA here is from genome assembly GCA_932364175.1 of Eruca vesicaria subsp. sativa. Taxonomy (NCBI): domain Eukaryota; kingdom Viridiplantae; phylum Streptophyta; class Magnoliopsida; order Brassicales; family Brassicaceae; genus Eruca; species Eruca vesicaria. The sequence goes on from CAKOAT010079711.1 coordinate 9,933, forward strand.
AACAGATAAATTACAGAGAATAGAGATGAAGACAACATGTCTGAATCAATAAATAATAAGCTAGAGGGTTTAGAAATCTCCTCCAAAGGTTGTAGAGATTCTTCTCTCAAAAGATTATAAAGTATTAATCTCACTTTGAAAATCTCTCTCTAAAGTTGTTTTTCTGTAAAAAGTAGCGTAGAATATAATAGAAACGAGGAAAATAATATATATGGAGGCTACTGGCGGCTGGGAGATAAATATGGGATAATTAGGGCGAATCTCGAATTAATAAGGATTTCCAGAAAAATCTATGCCGTGGGAACATGCAATCAGGTTGCTCCACTCACTCAGGAACAGTCACTTCAGACTGTTTTACATGAAAAAATCTTTAAATTGCACTGTTTTCTGCCTCTTTCGCTCCAACTTGTCCATCTCTTATCTAGTGCAACTTCAGATCTGTAATGATTCAGAAAGGACTAGAACGGAATCAATAAAGACTCAAAATTTCTTTAGAAAACATTGTTAGAATATGCCAAAAACACCATATATCACATGTCCTCTATCTAGATTGTTCTTTACTCTTGTATAAATAAGAGAAACCTAGAGTTGTAATCTCTTAAGTTATGAATGCATAATTTCAGCTTAGTACACTAAACGCCTCTCTGCTTTATCATCTTCTCTGAATTACCTTTATGGTATCAGAAGTCAAGTAAATCATGGATGGAAATCAAGATACCTTAGCAGTCTCTGCCCTCACCATATCTCAACTCGTGACCTTGAAGCTTAAGGAAGGATATTATCTCCTCTGGAAGCTCCAGTTCGAGCAGTTCCTGTCCAGTTTATAGCTCCTTGGTTATGTCAATGGCGCACAACCGCATCCCGTTGCAACAATCACTGTCTGAAATAGAGATCAAGTTGCAGAAGTTATGAATCCCGAGTTCAACAGATGGATTCAGAAAGACCACATAATTCACGCTTGGCTGTATGGTACACTTCTCCGAGGATGCTCTCAAATCAGTGTATGGACTTCAGACATCTTATGAGGTGTGGCTTGCCTTGGCCAAGAAGTATAACAGATTGTCTGCGACAGAAAACTAAATCTATAAAGGCGAGTGCAGAAAAATGCTAAAGGTAACAAGACTATGGTTGCTTACCTATTAGAAATCAAATCCCTTTTGCGGTCAACTAGATTTTATAGGTTCTCCTATCACTGAGCATGAAAAGATCTGTGGAGTACTGAATGGTCTAGGGAAAGAGTATGAATCAGTCTGCACCGTTATTGAGCACTATATGGATACCTTTCCTGAGACACATTTCAAACATATCGTTCACAAGTTGACAGGATTTGAAGACAAGTTACACTCTTATGAGCCACAAGCTGACATCTCACAACATCAGGCCTACTATGCCAATCACGGTGGCTATTCAGGACGTGGAAGAGGACCAAACCGTGGAGGATATAGAGGAAGGGGCTCATATTCAACACAAGGAAGAGGCTTTCCCTCAACAGTTTGGTCAAAGAGCTCACAAACCAACTTCCTAAAACAACAATCAGCGGCCAACCTGTAAGATTTGTGAAAAATTACAGGCATCCAGCTTACAAATGCTACAGAAGGTTCGATGAGATATTTGCTATTGGTGATCCTCCTTAGGAAAATGTTCTCCCTACTGGCTTAAGCAACTGGACTAATGGGGCAGAGTGGTATCCAGACAGTGGCTCTTCTCATCATGTCACAGGGTCTGCTCATCATCTCGACACTGCTCATGAGTATAAAGGTACTGGATAATGTGATTGTGGGTAATGGCGAGATCTTGCCTATAATATATGTTGGTTCTGGGTCTATTCCCACCACAACATGTAAAGTTCCACTTGCCTTGCTATAACAAAATCATTACTATCAATGTCAAAGTTAATAGATGATTATCCATGTGACTTTACATTTGATGCTACTGTTGTGTATGTCAAGGACAAGGAAACCAACAAAATTCTCAGTCAGGGAAACAAAACTAAGGGACTTTATCGGTGGGATGATCCTCATTTCTTGACTTTCTACTCAACAGGGAAACATAGTACAAGTAACAGTGTGTAGCACAAGAGGCTGGGGCATCCAAATGATCAAATCTTGAAGCATCTTTCAACAATAAAGGCCATTTCATTCAATAATACTAGTTTGTGAATCATGTCAACTTGGTAAGACATGTAAACTTCCTTTTTCTAGCTCAGATTTCCGATCTAGTAGAGTTCTTGAAAGAATTCACTGTGATGTTTGGGGTCCAGCTTCTGTTAGTTCAGTTCAAGGATTTCGGTTCCATGTAGTGTTCATTGACAATGTTCAAGGTTTGTTGGTTTTATCCACTTAAATCAAAGTCTGACGTTTTTTCTGTCTTAAAAACCTTTCAACTACAAGTTGAGAATCAATACAATCAGATCAGTCTTTTATCTGGATGGTGGTGGATAATTTATAAACAAGAAACTAATCGATCACTTTGCGGTTTCTGGAATCAAACATTTAGTCTCTTGCCCACATACTCCAGATCAGAATGGTCTAGCTGAACGTCGGCATATGCACATTACAGAGCTTGGGTTGTTTATGTTATATCAGATTTCAATACCGCAAACACTGTGAGTTGAAGCCTTCTACACTGTAGCCTTTCTCAGTAATCTGTTACCTTCTTCAGTAAATAAGAAAATGGTCAGTCCCTTTGAAATTTTAAATGGTACAGCACCTATCTACACAGATTTACGAGTATTTGTATGTGCATGCTATCCCTACCTACGACCGTATGCTCAAAACAAGTTTGATCCTAAATCTCTCTTGTGTGTTTTTGTAGAGAGATATAAAGGATATAGCTGTTATCACCCTTCAATAGATCGTGTCTACAAAAATAGACATGTATTGTTTGATGATGATAGACTTCCGTATACGGACACTTATCGTCATCTCTTACCAGCTTATGTAACACCACCATTCTGCTTAGCGTCTGCAATCTCCTGTAACTAAGCTTCCTGCAGATGACTCTGTAATGACATCTCGTGTTGATGAAATAGGACAGGTTATGGGCCTCTGCCTTCATCCCAGCCACCACTAAATACACCAACAATGCCTCATCCGATACCGCAGTCTCCACCTGCTACATCAAGTATCTTGGAATCAGATAATGATCCACAACCCGGTAACAACCCTATGACGTCGCTCCTGATCGAGCTCCAGTTCCTGCAAATACTAATAAAATGACAACTAGAGGAAATGTTGGTGTCATGAAGCCCAATTCAAGATATGTTATTGACTATCAAAAGCATACCACAGCGACCAAAGACAGTTGCATAGGCATTAAGTACTCATCATGGTTGGACATCCTCTATGGGTGAAGAAATAGACACATTTGAAGAAACAAACACATGGAGTTTAGTACCACGCCTTCTGATGTCAAACTGATAGGTTGTAGACGGGTTCACAAAGTGAAAATGAATGTTGATGGTACTCTACAAAAACTACGTTGCAGACTGGTAGCTAAAGGAAATGAATCAAGAAGAAGTGGATTTTCTGGAGACTTATAGTTCTGTAGCTAGGACAGCAACATTACATATTACGTTGCATTTACCAGTTGTGGTGAGATGGGAAATAAGGCAGCTACATGTTAAGAACACACTCTTACATGTTTGTCTGAAACTGTTTACATGAGGCAACCTCTTGAATTTGAAGACAAAAGTCATCCAAAATATGTTTGTTTGCTTCATAAAGCCATATATGGTCTTTAGTAAGTTCTGAGAGCTTGGTTCGACAATTTTAGTTCCTACTAATTGAGTTTGGTTTCGTCTGCAACCAAAGAGATGTGTCTTTGTTTGTATATCAGAAAGACAGAGATGTGATCTTTCTGCTCTTTTATGTTGATGATATAGTCTTAACTTGAAATAACAAAGATCTCATACAGCAGCTACTGACATCTCTTAAGAAGCAACTCAGAATGAAGGATATGGGGACATTAAGCTATTTTCTTAGCATTCAAGCCACAGATTCATCCAACAGGCTTGTTTCTTAATTAATCAAGAAAAATATGCATGTGATTTACTACAAGCGGCTGGCATGTTGGATTATCCCCCCATGACTACTCCTTTGCCTCTGTAACTGGACAGCGTACCACATCAGCAAGAAGACTTCACCAATCCTACATACTTTAGGAGTCTAGCGGGAAAACTACAATATCTAACGCTTACTCGACTCGACATTCAATTTGCAGTAAACTTGGTTTGTCAAAAGATACGTAACCCAAATGTGTATGATTTCAACCTCTTGAAGCGGATTCTCAGGTACTTGAAAAGGATTATACAGATGGGAGTTAATCTAGAATCATACACAAATCTCGCTTCCATTTATTTTTTGTTTTGCTTTATTTGTTGATTTCTTTGATTAGCGTTCCACTTTCTTTGATCATACTCGATAGACTCTGGTTACTATACTTAAACTATTCCTAACTAGAAAGACAGGCTTATCGAGAGTGTTTGCGAAAAATTTATTGTGTTTGAGTTGGTGACATTCTTAGGCCTTGAACACTCATAGTTAATATATGTCGGTTTACTCTACCAAGAGGTGTACAATATGTCTTGAACAACCTGGTGTCTTATGTAGACCGAGAAAACATGCATAACGCTTCTTCATTTTCTCGTACAACTTACTTCTCAGTTGTGTTCATTGTGGCCTTGGACTATTTCTGGTTTACATGAATGAACTTAAAAAATATAGCCTTACGTTCATTTTCCTAGAAAATTTCCCATTCACACTCATTAGGTAATTGACCATGAAGAGTATGGAGTAATACTCCGCTTTAGAAACTATGGAATCATTAAAAGCTTATGCTTAACCTTTTCACATTTGTTAGCATTTTTATCATCTTAGGATCTCAGAAGATATAATTATGTCTCAAAGTGCTCTTGGTAGATTATGTTTGAATGAATTTAAATCTTATAATGAATGTAGAATCTGATATTCAACGCGTCATTGTATCGTTCTAAAACTAAGGTTCTTTACCGTACTGAAGCCCAAAATTATTGGTCTAGCGCAAGTATTTGAGTACTCTCATTATAGCTTTCTAGTGTATATGACCTGGTTTACTTGTATATCGATTAAGTATGTTTACTGCATTCGCTAGATCTGGTCTAGTACAACTGGTCAAGTACATGAGACTTCCGATCAAACGTTCATACTCGTGTTGTGAAACCGCTTCACCTTAGTTCTTTGTCAAGTACATTTGGGATCTAACAGAGTTTTTTCTATAATATTAGACGAATTTTTAAGTCTCTCTAATATTGTTTGAGCATAATGAGATTGGGTTAAGATAATTCTGTTTAAATTTCTTGTGACTTTAACCCCGAGAGTAACATCCGGTAATCACATATCTTTCAACTTAATTTTCTTTCTGAGCATGTTCTTTGTTTGATTGATAATTTCGTTATTACTTCCAATAATGAGCATTTCATCTACATATAATCATAGAAAAACCTACGTATTTTTGATATTTTTGTAGTATATGCATTTACTACATTAATTAATTTTGAAATCATTTGACATCATTACATTGACAAATCTTTAATGTCATTGTTTAGGAGCTTATTTAAGCCCATAACGCGATTTTACAAGTCATCATATATATTGTTTTCCTGTCCAGGAATGACAAAGCCCTGATCATGTTGTTTCATGTAAATTTCCTCTTCTAAATCACCACTTAGAAAAACGGTTTTTACATTCATTTGATGGATTTTTAAGTCTCTTAAAGATATGATTGCTATCATCAGTCTTATTTATATTATTCTCGTTACCAGAAAATAAGTGTCAAAATAGTCAAAGCCTTCTTTTTGTCAAAATCCCTGAGCTACAAACCGAACTTTGTATTTGCCTCCACATGTTCGATCAAGGTTTATTTTTGTTTTAAGATCCATATACTCGATAATGCTTTGAAATCTGATAGTAAATCTGTTATATACAATATAAAAATTTGCATGATCTAATCGAATTCACTTTTGATGGCTTCATTCGGAAATAAAGCGTCTGGTGAAGACATGACTTCTGCCAAAGTTTTTGGATCATATTCTACTAAAATATGCCATTAAGAAATCTTCACAAAAAATTTTCCTTTGAGATTCTTTAGTCCTTCCAAGGTCTTATTTTTCAATTTTTGAAATATCATTTATAGAAATTTTGACATTTGTCTCAATTTTTGAGACATTGATGTCGTCTTTTTCTTCTCAAGTTCGTTCTGAACCTTGTTTTTCCTTGCACAAAAATATATTTTTTAAAAAGAATCATTTCTTGATTTCATTACTTTATTTTCATGAATATAGATATGCACTACTATTATATGCATATTCAATGAAGATGCAATCCAAAGTGAATTTCTTTGGTGGCGATACGTAACTTTTCTGAAGTACCCCCACAGTTTGAGGTATTTATACGAAGGTAAATTACATTTCCATAGTCCATATGGTGTTTTGCCAGATACTTTGTGGAATTTTGTTTAGGATATAATTAATGGTAAACAACGTTTCTCCCATATGTTGTGGGGTAACCCAAATTCCTGCAATATTGCATTCATCATTTGTTTTAGTGTCCAATTTCGTTCAGCAACTTCATTATATTCTGGTGAATAAGAAGCTGTAGTTTGATGGATTATTCCATGTTCTTCACAAAATGCATTAAATGGACCATCATACTCGCCTCCTCTGGCGCTTCCAACTATCTTACTAGTTTTTAAGCTAATTTTATACCTCTGAGTTTAATTTCTTTGAATTTTTCTAAGCTTTCATCTTTGCTATGTAATAAATATATATATAATAATATTTTGTGCAGTCATCTATGAAAGTCACAAAATATTTTTTTCCACCTCTAGTTTGAATTAGATCTAAAGGTTTATTAGTTCTTTCAACATGAGGTGATGGGCGTTTTTGTGAACTTAACATTTTTCTTTACATGTTTTACATTTTGGATTAGATTTAGATTCATTAATTTTTGGATAAATTTGTTATTTTTATGACCTAATCTTTAACGTCATATATTAAAATATTAAACCAAATAAGTAATTGGCTCTTTCTTATTCACTGAAACTTTTAGAGCTACAACTTTCAGAAGGACTGTCGTTACATTATTTATCTTGACCAATCTATCCTTAACATACCCATTTCCCAAATACATCCAATTCTTCCTAATCATAAGCTTGATAGCTCAAGAGTTATGCCAAATCCATTTTTGCTTAGCAGAGTTCCTGGGCGTAGGTTCTTCCTCATGTTAGACGCATGCTTCATATTCTGCAGAGTGACTTCACGTGCATATGTCATCTTCAAAATCACATTAGCCGCTGACTTCAATCTTGGAGACTGCAGTGTTCCCTATGAATATGTTCTCCTGAATCTTGCTCGTCTAATAGGTGTCGAACATCTTCCCATTGGTAAAAATGTGGGTGGTGGCACATGTATCATACCACCATTCCTTAGGGTTGTTGCTTTCAACCATGTTGACCTTAGTCACAACTGCAACAAGATCTTCTTCAATGAAATTCGGCCCCGAAGCCTTATGATGCAATGTTCTTTGAAGGCTTGGTAGGAGAGTAGGCGTGTGCCTTTCATTTGCCTTTCAACTCAGCCATGCTGACACTATACTCTTTCATGTGGAGCTTTTCATCATTGTGGTTCCTGGATTCCATCTAAAGCCTCATGATGAGATCCTCAAGACTCATCTTCTTACTTTTGTGTTTCGGGTAGTTCTTGAAAGAATGATACCCTACATGGAGCTTTTCAATGAAGTTGAGAGATGTGAATGTCTCACAGATGAACGTTCTTTCTTAAGAAATTTCATGGAAAATAAGCTGAAAAGCTTCAGTTTGATCCATGATGGGATTTGAATCCACCATTCTGAAGTCATGATATTTCACAACCACAAACTTCTGGTAGACAATGTCCTCACCTATGTACTTCTTCTCTAGGGATCTCCACAGCCCTTTCACCATGGGAATCTCACTGTAAATTTGGTACAAAGGATCAATAAGGCGACCCAAGGTCCATCCTTTACAAACGTGTCAAAATGCACCAATATGTCAACACTTACGAGAGTGTGCACATCACCAATCCCGTGAAGGATAATGGTCTTATCCTCCTAGATGAATTTTTCCAGCTTCATTGTTGTGAGGAAGAACAACATCTTCTTATGCCATATTTTGAAACCTTTCCGTCAAACTTGTATGGCATCAATCATTGAGTGGTCGCAACAGGAACAGCCGCAAGAGTTTGAACTGCAACCAGAGCACTTGTGGTGATGTCATTTGAACCCAGCTGATAAAGATTAGCGCCGAACAGGCTACGGCGCGTGGTTTCATCGGCAACATTACCCACTGGAAGGGAAGGTGTTATTGCTGCAGCAGTTGTTGCTAGTGTTCCAGCGGTTGTCACGGTTGCATCAGTTTGAGAAAAGTTGAGTGGAGTTTGATCATCAATGGTAGGGTGTTGTTAGTGTCCGTCATTTTTCTGTTGAGAAAACATGAAAGTGGACTTATATTACTCCAATCAACAAATAACATATTATTTTAAGAAAAAAAAATAATAGTCTAAAATCGATTGTCATTTTGGTATATTTAGAAAAGCGTTAGAAATCACAAATTCATATCGATAGAAGTCTGAAAAAAAAAACATTTTACAAACTCGCTTAAAAGCTTTTGCATAAATCGTTTGTGTAGACTTTAGATTATTTCACAAACTCTCTTTCGAAAGCGTTTGTGGAAACGAATCAAGTATAGAACGTTTTAAGAATAGTATATCCAACTACGTTTCACAATAGTGCTACAAAGCAAAACGCAAACCATTTTCAGATAAGCAAGAAATGTTTCGCGGAAGTGCATACAGCAAATCGCAAACACCGTTTCAACATAAAACAAAAAACGTTTCATAAATCCTTGAAAAATTGTTTTATAAATATTTATAGAGATTCAGTCCGATTTAAGCTTTGAAATGATAAAGAGTTAAGATCGTAGAAGCTGAAAAACTGAATCAAAAAAAATTATCAAATGGATACGATATTAAGAAAAAGATGAATTAAAGACAATATTGAAATTTTTTTCATAATTGTGACCATGAAGTCGTGATATAACTCTTTCCTTAACTCTTTATATTCACTCCATAAATGCTACTTGATCATAGGGAATAAGAGTCCCAGAATAAAACCATTAGTATATAATCACGCGACACTTGTGAACCAGTCCCTATGAACTATAATACTATGAAACACTCTTGGCTTAAAAGACTTACGCTTTGGGATTTGTTTGCTGGATTTCGTTCTAAAAGTGAAAAATTAATGAGGAGGAGATGAGGTATTTAAAGAGGAGGAGAGGAGCGGTTTTTCGAGTATGTTGTAAACGTTTTTCCAAAAATCTCTCAAGAATCTCGGAGTGGAACGTTGAGCAGATTTCTCCGTAAGTTTCTCCCTCTGTTGGCTCGTTGTTGTCTTTGGGGAACATAAAGACTTTGTGTCGTTTTTTGTTAACACACAAACGTCATGCTGTTTTTATTCGAAAATGGACAAAAATTTTGAGATTAACTTGGTCCAAAAGTAACCTTATTTGGCTTATGATCAAGACCAAGACCATACTCAAGATGAGCCGAGTTGAGCTGGCCAGACGGTGGCAGCGGCACGCGTGTGAAGAATTCTCTCTTCTTCTGGGTTGTTTGAATCAACATAAGAGTTGATACATATATCACTACAAGAAAACTCGTCCATTACTAGGACGGGTTTTCCTCGTTATTTCCTAGTAAATGACCATTTACTAGGAACTTACGAGGAAACGCGTTACGTCAAAACATGTTCATCGTAAAGCCTTTTTCCTCGTAAGGTCCTAGCTAAAATACGAGGAAACATTTCCTCGTAAAAGCGTGGTTAGATTTTCCTCGTAGGGTTTCCTCATAAGCTCGTAGTTAGCTTTTCCTCGTAAGCTCGTAGTAATTCATTACGAGGAACTTACTAGAATTACTTACGAGGACTTTACTTCGAAAATTTACGAGGGTTTTGCTTCGAAATATTTTTTCCCCTATTAAGAAAAATTAATAATAAATATAAATAATTTATTTTTTTTAATAAAAAAATCAAATTATAAATAACAAATAAAAATAAAATATTTCATAAATAACTAAATAATATACAATTAAGTTTTAAAATTCATAATATACAATTAAAAATAAATAAAAAACTACGGATGCTGGTCGTGAAATTGCCGAACGAACTCGTCCTGGCTCGGGAAATCTTGCTCCTCTCCAAAGTTGGTTGCCGGCTGTGACTGTGATGGTGGATGCTGTTGGGTTGGAATCCCTCCGCGTTCCCGTCTCTGACGCAAGATCTCCTCCAATTGCGGGTTTCCAACCGCTAAAATGTCGAGGACAGAGAAGTGACTTTCTCGGTGAGCGAAGCCAACTCCGAGCGTAGCTGAGCATTGATATTGTGCTGCTCCTGATGATAAGACGATGTCACTGCAGGGACATCGTTAACCGAGCCAATCCCGACGATACGCCCATTTTTCCTAGGGGCGACCTGTAAATAAAAATAGTAATAACGTTAAGAAAAAAATTAAAATAAATAATAAAAATTAATAGTAAAACAAATTATTTACGTCCTCGTAAATCTTATCCACTTCAAGAGTGGATAATATGACTGGAGTCCCAGTCTGCTGAGTCAGCTGGGTCTGGCGTTCGTCAACTCGGGCAACAACCTCGTTGTAGATCCGCTCGGAAGCAGGATCTACAAACTGTCCAGCCTTGTTCCGGTGGGTCCTCTCGTAAAGGTCTTTCAGAGATGGAAAAACTCCTGTCTCTTTAGCCTAAAAGTAATTTTTAAAATTAAATATTAATTTGGAATATTCAAATAAAATAAAAATTAAATAGTTTTGAAAAATCATCTTACCATGTCTAGACGAACTCCCCCGTGAGGTTTTCGACCCATGGTGTGAAGCATCTTCGTGTTGCCATGCTCGTCTCTGGTCATGCGGTTCTCGGAGTTTGGTGGGAGGTTCTGACCGAGTCCGGCAACCCCCAATAGCTGATTAGGCCATCCCACACAGTGGTTGTGAGGCAATCGGGTTTCCCGTCCTCGTAACCATCCACCTGATTTAAAAAAAAATAGAATTAAAGTCAATAATATTTTTAAAACTATATATAGATTATAATTTATAAATCTATACCTGATAGTCGCCCTTCCAGTTGTAGACCATGTAGCGCAATCGTGCTCTGGCCTCAAACTCCTTCTTCACCCGCTGGTGAATCTCAATAGATCAACGATATTTTTGCTGTAACCAGAAAAAATAAGAGGAAATGGCTAGTAATACGTTACTAGAACATTACGAGGAAATGGCTATCCCCGTGTTTTCTATTACTAAGGCTTTACGAGGAAAGGGTCTATAAATCCCTAAACTCGAAACCCCAAACCACAACTTCCTTAACTTATAACCACTTCTACAACCAAACTCCTAACCTCTTCTACACATAAACCCCAAACCCCAAATGCAAATTGATTTTGTGATTAAACAAACTTAAAACATATATAATGCAAATTCATATTTATGATTAAACAAACTTATAAACATACAAAATTCATTCGGATACATTGTCATAATCGGTTGAGACATCATCATTTTCTAAAAACTCGTCGTCTACACCTTCGTCCGTGGATTGATCAGGAACAGCTTTGTATTCACGATTATGCGGATCAATGAGTAAGAACTCATCAATTTCTGCCTCAGCTTCCTCGATCTCTTTGGTGTTTTCTTCTTGTAATGGTGGTTCTTCTCCAGCGATTATTCGTCCTCGAGGTGTAACTTTGATAACAGCTAACCAGTTTATTCCCGAGGTAGTAATCCGAGGGTATGGAATGAAGCAAACTTGATCTGCTTGGGAAGCTAATATGAAAGGCTCGAACTTGTTGTACATACGAAAATAAAGATCAATATGTAAAAATTAATTAATACTAGAAACTTGGATAATAAAAAAAAAAAGAATTTGTTGTACCTTCGTCCACCGTTGACATCAAATACACCGTTCTTGTTAATCCAAACACCTCTGTTTACGACGGGGTCGTACCACTCACACTTGAAGATAACGCATTTAAAACCCATACCCGGGTATTGAACTTCATAAATCTCCTGCAAGATCCCGTAGAAATCTGTTTCGTCTTTCACACATATTCCATAATTACTTGTCGCCCGGTGTCTACCATAGTCATAGGTATGAAAAGTATAGCCTCGGGTGAAATACATCAACGATGTAGTGACCTTTGCAACTGGACCTTGAAGTAATTCACGAAACCATGCGGGATACTCAGGATCGTCATAATCAACCTGCAACAAAAAGTAAATTAATTAAACATTAGACTTACTTTGTGGTAATGTACGCATACAATTTAAGTAATAAATAAATCCTCAACCACTTGATAAAGTGTTGATCTTTCCTTTTGTCTAACTCAGTTGTCGATATACCAGGTATTGCTTCCTCGACTTGAGTCTCAAATTGACTGCAAAATCATATATGTTATGTTATATATTTAATACTGAGAAAAAAATATACATATATATATAAGTGTGTATGTTTATATATTTACCTTTCAAAATAAGCAATCAATGGATGCTCGCAATTAAGAAGAATATGTTTATATGTTTATGGACGTCTTCATCACTCGACCACCAAACCTCTTTCAATTTCCCACCCAATCGCCCAATTTGACAAAAGATGTCTGGAACATCGTCTTTCATATATGTCAGCACGACACCACCATCATCATATCTTCTTGGAGCTCGTTGCCTTGTACGTACTTTCGGTGCAAAGTAGTACGAAGTGAAATGTGATGTTTCTTCCGTCAAACTTCCCGCAACAATGGAACCTTCAACTCTTGCTAGTTTTTTGGCTTTTCATTTCAAAGTTTTCATGGCCCTTTCATACTGATACATCCATCTATAATGCACGGGTCCACGAAGTAATGCCTCATACGGGAGGTGGACAACTAAGTGTTCCATGACGTCGAAAAAAGTAGGCGGGAATATTTTCTCCAAGTTGCAGATTAAGACGGGGATGTTTTCATGAAGTTGTTGGACAACTTCCACTTTAAGAGTGCGGGTGCTTAGACCCTAAAAAATGCTCCAATTCCTTATATATATACGAAAACAAAAATTATCCACATTAGTATATATATATATATATAAATTAATCATGTCATCGTATTATATTAATTAATTACCTGAAAGTGCTTCATGTACTTTTGGCCGGTAGTAGCTCCGCAAACGCAAAGGGAAGTACTCGCTGAATAAAGACATGACAATCATGGCTCTTCATCCCGGAGAAATTTTGCCCTTTCTCAACACATCTTGAGAGATTTGAAACATACCCATCATGGAACTTCACTTCTGAAGCCACCCAGTTGAACAACGCAGACTTTTTTTCCGATGACAGTCTGAATATTGGAACTGGAACTTGCCCATTGCTTTTTATATGTAGCTCACTCCTTGAGCAGATATCGGGTAAGTCCAACCTTGATTTTACGTTGTCTTTCGTCTTCCCTGGGACATTCAATATAGTGTTCATGATGTTCTCAAAAAAGTTATTCTCTATATGCATCACATCGAGGTTGTGGCGCAAAAGAAGATCTTTCCAATATGACAATTTCCAAAATATACTCTTTTTGTGCCAATTGTGCTAAACACCAAAAGAATCAGACATATTACTGGGAACATGCCAATTCCCACCACGAGGAGCTGTTTCTAGAGCACAGTAGTAATCGATTTGCGCTTCGATTTGTTCTCCAATTAAATAAGGAGGAGGAGTGTCTCTGACAACCCTTTTGTGCCTCAACAATTTCTTGTTTCTTCGGTATGGGTGGTGAATGGGAAGAAATCGACGGTGACAATCGAACCAACTAGTCTTCCTACCATGCTTCAACTGAAACGCATCTGTCATTCCATTACAATATGGACAAGCTAATGTCTCATGTGTAGTCAACCCAGACAACATACCATATGCAGGAAAGTCACTTATGGTCCACAACAGCATCGCTCGCATCGTAAAATTTGTTTTCGTTGAACAATCATATGTCCTCACCCCTGTTGACCACAAATCTTTCAACTCTTTTATCAGTGGTTGTAGAAAAACGTCGAGAGATCTTTTTGGATGTTTTGGACCTGGTATTAATATGCTCATGAATAGAAAACTCTCGTCGCATGCACATCTCCGGGGGCAAGTTATACGGTGTAAGAAAGACCGGCCACAATGAATATTGTCTCCCAGACATTCCAAATGGACTAAATCCGTCAGTGCATAATCCAAGATACACATTCCGGCTATTGCTAACGAAATGTGGATGTACATTGTTAAAATGTTTCCAGGCTCTTGCATCTGATGGATGAGTCATCTCTCCATCTGCGGTTTGAATCGTGGCTTCTTACAAAATCGAAATTCTTCTAACTTTTCATCATCTCCCCAGTAAATCATGCAGTTGTCGATGCAAACGTCTATCATCTCCGAGGGCAACCCAAGACTATATACCAATTTCTGGATTTGATAATAAGATTCAGCAGACACATTTTCTTCTGGCAAATACTCTTTAAACAAGTCTGCCCATGTATCCATACAATTTTCAGGTAGATTGTGATCGGTTTTAATACTCATCATTCTAGCAGCCAATGATAATTTAGACAGACCTTCTCTACAACCACTGTAAATTGGCTCATTCGCAGCATCTAACATTTCATAAAACGTTTTTGCATCTAAGTTAGGTTCTTCAACTTCATCATCATCATGAGTTACAAAGGCATCACCTACCATATCATGAACCCTATCACCATCTACCATTTTTTCCTCTTGGTGATGATAGCTATTTTCATTACGCAAATGATCAACCGATTCAACCTGGAAATTGCTATTACTACTGCTACCTTCATTCCTACAACTAGCATCATCTTCTCCATGTTGATACCAAATAGAATAATATGGCATGAAACCTCTATTTATTAAATGCTTCCAAACATTTTCACAATGACCTAATTTTGTATTGCAGCATTTCCGACAAGAACAGAACATCTTACCACTTTCCTGCGTGAGTGGTGTAGAATCTTCCTGATGCATAAACGTCTCCAACCCTTCGAGATATTCATTCGTCACCCTCCCGTTATTATCTCTGTGTGAATACATCCACTTCTGCAACTCGAAAATATTTCCCGGACCGGACATTTTTATGTGTTTGATCAAGCTTTTAGCTGATTATTTTTTGGTGTGTTTCAAATGAATCACAATTGTGGTATTTATCGAAATTTTTGAATCTGAGCATTTACTAGGAAATTCCTAGGAAATGTAGGTACAAAACACGTTTTTGATTTAAATTCTATATTTCCTATCCAGTTCCTCCTAATTTCGTAGTAACAAATATGTTCCTCCTAATTTCGTAGTAACATTTTACTAGGACTTTACGAGGAAACTAATTTATTACGGGCTTACGAGGAAATGTACTATTGCCACGTAATTTCCTCGTAATGTTACTACGATGTTACGAGGAAATAATTTTCTCGTACCTATACGAGTCGTAATTTCAAAGTAAGTTCGTAGTAGCTTTACGAGGAACTGTTTTCCTAGTAAAATTTCGTAGTAACTTCTTCGTTTTCGTTTTCTTGTAGTGTATAAAATACTCCTCTTGCCTTTGTTTCCCAATGTGGGACTTTCCTCATTTCTTTTATTACATTTTTTGGGCTTGTTGTGTAAGAAGCTTATGTCACTCCTTTTCAGTTAATAATTAAAGGTCAAAGGTTATTAATTGATCCAACAGTAATTACAGTTTTTTTTTTTCCTCTTATGATTACCATATACATCCTTTCTGAGTTTATTACTAGGGATTTAAAAGTTGAGCTTAACTTGATCCAAAACAAAAAATTTACTAGGCCTATGCCCAAGACTAAGACAAAGTCCACGCCGAGCTGAGCTGGCCAGTGTTTTGACTTGGTCCAAAAAAGAACATTATTGGGCCTATGCTCAAGACCAAGACCAAGATAAATCTGCCATCTTGGCTAGTGTTTTGAACTGAATTCAGATGAAGAATGTATAAAGAAGAAACCACATTGATATTATAATCAGCCAAATTATTCTGCATCTTTCCACCTTTCTTGAGGATTTTTGACCAACACTTGATACTGTCTAGCTTAACTCTCAGACTCTATATGCGCTACTTTGAGAATCTCAGGCAGACATAACGTTTTGGATAAGAAATTATTGGGTACATGAAGCACGCACTATAAAAGTATTAGCAAGTTCTTTGGTTAAATCAAGTGCTTGTCGTTGGGATTGCACAGATATGGAGGCCTCTTTCAATAAAAATTGTAAGCATTCTCTTGTAATGCACTTTGCTCTCCTCGTCCAAAATTTTGAATCGAGAGGAGTGAAGAAGGGCCATCGATACTATCTTCATTTACCGGTATGCAAAATCCTTGCCAAAACAGATTCCTGGACCAGCTACATACACAGCCAAAAGAAAAATTATGTATTAGACAAGAATATCTTGCTAACAATTAACTTTTTTGGCTGGAAAAATTGAGAGAAGCCACAGTGAGTATGCAGACAAAATGATCGAGATGTAGTAGAGCCGATGTCTTGACTTGGAATCTGGATCTAGAGCTGAGGTGGAATCGATGTGAAAATTACTTGGAGAGTAAGAAGCTGAAGATTTACATTGGAGAAGGGAGATATCATCAGAGAAGGTTTCTAAAGACTTAGCAGAGTTTTAGGAAACATTTCATTTACAAGATTTGAGAATATATCATGAAAGGCTAGGTTAGCCGATTTGCGATTGGGTATAAGTAGGCAAGTTTAACCTATGTATTAGGGATATCCCTCAGAGTCGTAGTCTTAGCGTAAGTGTGACTTTCATAGCTTTGTATGGCGAGTGAAAACACCTAGGGCTAAGCGGAGATAACCTAACGTTTTGTATTCGATCATAGGACATGTGATGCTAGTGCAACAAGTCAAGGGTAGATCTTATTGATATATCTTTGATACTTGCAAGTTCACTTTAAAAGAACCTTAGTAAATACATATAACGAGTTTGAGATGAGCATGGTAGTAGATTTGAAATACTTTTTGGACATGCAGATACATTGAACAATAAATGGAGTGTTTATCTCCCAAAGCGCATACAAATTAAAAATCCTTGTGAAGAAATTCAACCTGGATCACTACGAGGAGAAAACCACCACCAAGATCTCGTAGGATGTGGATGGTGAAGCAGTTGATACAAAATCTACTGTGACATAATTGGAATTCTATTGTATCTTACTGCAAGCATACCAGACCTAAGTTTGAGTGTTGGGATATGCGTAAGGTATTAAGCCAAAAGTCTCATCTTGAATCACTTAATGGATCATTCAATACCTTAAAAAGACAATCAAATTGTGCATTACTACTGTGAGACCCCGATCATATGTGACTGGAAATGACACAGATGATACTCCTCTAAAGCCAGCCTGGGGTTCAGAATACTTCTGAGTTCCTTGGACTAGCAATCCGAAGACAGCAACATTCCTCTCGAATGTCGCTCCAGGATTTTCAACCTTATCTAATAATACATGGTAGTTGGCTTTTATAGCTAGGACAAGGAGCAATATCATATGGAAACTTGTCAGTAATAAAAAAAATTATCCATTTTATATTCACTTGAAACATCTTGCAAACCGTTTATAAGTTTATCCAATGGTTTATTGCCAACAATGTTTTACGGTAAATATACAACAAAAGCAATATTGCAAGGACAACAAACCGCTGGTTCGGACCTTCCTCCAAGTCCAAAAAAGGTTTCTAGACAAATTGTACCTGCATAGAAAGAGTCATAAGTAACTAGTTTAATCAGTGAGCCTATATCCCACTACACATTCAAATCTAAATACACACACATTCACAATAATGCATAAGTACGATCATGTGAGTATTAGTACCATATATACATATATTCCACATGTGTGAAATTTCATCTTAAACATCACTTCCCCAATACATGTCATTCGCTCTTACTCTAAATATATATATATATATATATATATATATGTATTATACTCAAAAAACCACAAAGCCTGCCTAGTGAGTTAGCATCATCTTTGTCGTTAGAGTCATGAGACATGAAAACATCTGACCATTGTATTGTTCATCATGCACTACACAGCCATAGGGAGCTATCCAATTCCTATGTGTCTTTGTGTTCTTGAATGTCACACACCACCACGCAACGACCAAGTCACAGTTACACGGGAAATTTTGAGGGGTGAGTAGTGAATAAGACTTCACATGAGTATAATACTTAATACTTATCCATATGAATGAAGCCATATATAGTACTTGAGAACAAGTACTACCTAACGAGATAAACCTCAATAAGAAAAATTCAGAATAATTCCTAAGTGTTTACACTAACTAACTACCTCACGATTCAGGATCAAGAGACTTCACTTCAATCTGTGAAAATTCCATTCAGTTTAATCATGCAACACTCATACATGATATATCCAACCAATCATCTAGACTCACCTTAATATAAGTCTTGAAACCGGATATGGGATGTCTTAAAGACTTAAACTGATCTTGAGCAAAGCTTAAGCAAACCTGAAAATGATCAAATTTCAGGACGATTACTAAGGTGAACTCAATATACCCATCTTACCAGATCAAGCATCCTTACCAAGGGAACAAATTAAACGGCTAGAAGGATGAACCATACTTATCCAACACTAGTTCACAACCAACTCAACAATCTTACATCAATTTATTAGATGGTCCAAAGGAAATGACCAGACCATGATAAACTTCTTACCAAGAGAGAAAACGGACCCAAGGGATGAACTGGACTGATCCATCAACTTCTTTCGACCTGTTGACCTAAACAAGAACGAGTTGAGACAAGATCAATCAGTACATCAGTTAGGTTCAGCTCAGTTTCAGCTCGGATAGTTCAGTTCAGCTTAGTTTGGCGGTTTAAAGGAGACTGATCCGAGCCCTAAGTTAACACAATTGAAAGCTTGAGATAAACTGATCCTGGCAGGAAGCTTTTATACAAATCAAACAGCGGGTTCCAATCTAAACTGATCTGAACAAGAAGCTAAGTCTTACCGTGTAAAGAACAAACCAAGTTGATAGTGCTTAGCACTAGCCCAAGATCGTAGTACCTGAGAGACCCGAAAGAAACAAGAGAACTTCTAAGTATGAAAAATAATATGGAAGAACTCTCAAAATTATTTAGAGAACTTTGAGTAGACACTCTTTCTTTCTTTTAAGAAAACTTTCTTATTACTTTACTTGTTCAACTTCTTGTGTTATTTACAAATGAGAGGGTGAAGAGGTATTTATAACCTTCTAAACTACCTTACAAATATCTAGATTATTCTACTATAACCTCCTTACTTCTTAGATTTTTATTTTTATTCTCTAGATTTTTCTACTACAATATCTAGATATTATTCTACTTGAAGAGTTGATGATTTTTCTAGAAAGATTCTAGAATTTTCTTAACTTTGGGTTTAGTCCAATAAGATTATTGGAACCCATAATTAAGCAAAGCCCAAAATCAAGTTTAACTTCAATACTCCCCCTTAAACTTGATTTTGTCCACCATTCCGAGCTTTGAGCGGAGTATATCGAATTAACCTTTTGGTAGTGACTTGGTAAAGATATCAGTAACGTTATCCTCGCTTCGAACCTCCAATGCTTCAATTGTTCCATCAAGCACCTTCTCTCTTATGAAATGATGTTCCAATTCAATATGCTTCGTTCTTCCGTGGAACACTGGTTTATTGGCCAACTTGATAGCACTTTGATTATCTCCATAGATGATAACCGATTTATTGATTGGCTGGAACAAGTCTTCGAAGAGTCAACGAAGCCATATACATTCTTGAGCTGTGAGTGTTGAAGCTTTATACTATGCTTCGGTAGTAGACAAGGACACTGTTGCTCGCTTCTTGCTGCACCATGAAATGCTTGTGTCTCCACATAAGAACACAAAGCCCGAAGTTTATTTTCGTTCATCTAAATCTCCACCGAAGTCAGCATCTGTGAAGCCATGAAGAGAAACCTTGGCATTATACTTTTACATCAGTCCCATGCCAAGAGTTGTTTTCACATACTTCAATATCTTCTTTGCTGCTTCTAGGTGTGGCTTCCTTGGTTCCTGCATAAACCGACTTACAAGACCAACCGCAAAGGCAATATCTGGTCTTGTAATGGTTAAGTATAGAAGACTTGCAACAAGAGACCGATAAGGTCGAGGATTGGCTAACAAGGATCCTTCATCGCGTTTGAGTCTTATGTTAGTATCCAGTGGAGTAGAGCGTACCTTTCCTTCATGTACTCCAAACTTGTCAACAATTCTTCTTGCATAACTTTGTTGACCGATGAATTTTCCATCCTTTGGCCTTTCGACTTGTATACCAAGAAAGTGATTCAGCTCGCCTAACTTCTTCATCTCAAACCTCACCGACATATCCTCCTGTAGATGAGCAATTTCATCCTCGTCATTTCCAGTAATGATCATATCATCCACGTAGAGGAGAACTACTACGTGAACTCTTCCACTTCTCTTGAAGAATAGGCTTGTATCAGCACTTGATGCCATAAACCCGCAAAACTGAAGAAATTGAGCAAGCTTTCCATACCAAGATCGTGGAGCTTGTTTTAATCCGTACAAGGCCTTCTTTAGCTTGCACACATGGTTAGGATGCTCTTGTGATTCAAAACCAGGTGGTTGCTCCATAAATATTTTCGTAGTCATCTTTGCTACTGGACTAAAGGTCTCATCATAATCTTCTCCGTACTTCTGAGAGAATCCCCGAGCAACCAACCTTGCTTTGTATCTATCAATGCTCCCATCCGCCTTGCGCTTTAGTCGATAAACCCATTTACAAGAAACTGGTTGAGCATCTTTGGGTTTTGGAACCAGACTCCAAGTTTCATTTTTTATGAGAGCATGAATCTCCTCATTCATTGCGGTCATACATTCCTTAACTCCTTTTGCTTCTTCATAAGATGATGGTTCATCTTCATCTAGAGGAGCTGCAAAGTAACAAGAGTAAGTGGTGACGAACCTTTCATCTCTGAACCGAGCGGGTTTGACAATGTTCCTTTTTGGTCGTTGATTAGCGATAGAACCATGATTCTGCTCCTCTTCTTCATCTTGGTCAGCACTCCCCCTTTCACCTTGAGTCTCCTTTTCAAGGTTTTCATTCTCAGTTGGAACTTGAATGATGTGATCATCAATCTTGGAAGAACCTGAATCATCTTGCTCAGCTAAGACTTGAGGTGGTCCATAGTACGATGAAACTTTGTCAAAGACAACATCACGAGACACTGTATATTTATGAGTCTCTGGATCCATACACCTCCAGCCTCTCCGTTGTTCATCGTAACCGACAAAGATACACTTCTTTTCCTTTGCTTCCAACTTTGTTCTTTGAGAGTCACATGGACGTAGCAGACTGATCCAAATATCCTGAGATGTTTCACTGTTGGCTTCTTCCCATGTATCATCTCGTAAGGCGAATTCATGTTGTTTGGACTAAGTGGCATCCGGTTGATGACGTAGGCTGCACATCTCATGCCTTCTGCCCATAAGGCCTTAGGCAAATTCTTATCATGTAGCCAGCTTCTGCACGTCTCGGTTAGATGTCTAATTTTTCTCTCTGCTACTCCATTTTGTTGAGGTGTATACGGACATGTATATTCTCTCTTAATCTCATTCTTTTGGCAAAAAGAGAGAAACTCCTTTGACATGAATTCTCCTCCATTATCTGTCCTTAGAGTCTTCAGCTTCCGACCAAATTCTCCTTCCACGGTAACCTTGAATTTTTGGAATCGTTGAAATACTTCTGACTTTTCCTTCACAAAATATACCCAAGTGTACCATGAGAAATCATCTACGAACAGCAACATGTGGCGAAATCCGGAGTAGGAGGATGTTCTTGTTGGACCCATCAAATCACTATGGACCTTCTCCAATGGGCCGCTGCATCTTGAGGATGAATGATCAAATGGAAGTCTATGTGACTTTCCATATTGACAACCTTCACATATTTTTCCTCCATCTTGAATCTTCAACTTTGGAAGTCCATGAACCAAGTCTTTATTCACCATAACCTTAAGCTTGGTCATATTTATGTGGCCAAGTCTTGCATGCCAGATGGAAGCACTGTCATTTGTACTCATCTTCTCCACATAAGCGTGTGATGCTGATAAAACGTATAAATCTTTGACGCGTGNCAACCTTCACATATTTTTCCTCCATCTTGAATCTTCAACTTTGGAAGTCCATGAACCAAGTCTTTATTCACCATAACCTTAAGCTTGGTCATATTTATGTGGCCAAGTCTTGCATGCCAGATGGAAGCACTGTCATTTGTACTCATCTTCTCCACATAAGCGTGTGATGCTGATAAAACGTATAAATCTTTGACGCGTGCTCCAGTGTGAACAACATCCGCCTTTAATTCTTTAATATTGCTTAAGAACTTAACATCTCTTGGGCCAAATAGAACATAGTTACCTGAGTCAACCGCATTCACCACCGAAAGAAGATTCTTCTTTACTCCAGGGACATGGTACACACTCTTGAGGGTGATCGGTTCTTCATCATCTCCTTTAATGACAACAGTCCCTTCCTGCTCAACTCGGTGGATTGAATTATCGGCAGTAATAATAGCTTCTTTCCCGTCATGACGTTGAAGACTAGAAAATAACTTCTCATCTCCGGTAATATGATGGCTACAACCTGAGTCTACGATCTAGTCATTTCTCAAGTTCTTAGTTGTGGGTGTACCTGGATGTGTAGACTCCACCGTGAAACATTTTCCCCATTCTTCTTCTTCAGTATGAGTTTTTGACTCCACCATATTTGTCTCCTTCAACTTGACTCGACAATCCCTTTTGAAATGCCCAAGCTTTCCACACCGGTAGCATTTGAACTTTTTCTTATCCATGAAAGATCTTTCACTTCCATCATTGTGTCTTGAACCTCCATCTTTATTTTTCGCCTTGAAGCTTTGTTGTCTCCAAGCTACAAAGGCGTTTCCCGAGTCATCAGTGATTTTGACTCCTGACATTTGCATGGATAATGATTCTTGCGAAGCTAGCAAATTCTCAAACTCTTCCAAGGAAGGATGTGTAGCCCATCGTTGAACCAAAGTCACAAACGGTGTATACTCAGGCCGTAGACCTCGAATAATAGACCACTTCAACCGTGCTTCAGAAATTGATTCCTCCGGATTTAGAGTATTAATCTCAGAGCATAGGTTCTTTACCTTAATGAAAAACTCCGAGATTGAAGACTCCCCCTCCTTTGCATTCGCAAGCTCATTCTCCAATAATTGTAGCTTAGCCTCATTCTTCTTGTTGAACAGTTGATCTAAAGCTTGCCAAATGGAACTAGCGGAAGTACACCTTGAGACATGCTCAAATATGCTTGAAGATATGGACCTCTTCAAAGCAAACTCCGCCTTGGCATTCTTTCGTGTCCACTCCTTTGTCACTTCCGGGNTTAGCCTCATTCTTCTTGTTGAACAGTTGATCTAAAGCTTGCCAAATGGAACTAGCGGAAGTACACCTTGAGACATGCTCAAATATGCTTGAAGATATGGACCTCTTCAAAGCAAACTCCGCCTTGGCATTCTTTCGTGTCCACTCCTTTGTCACTTCCGGGGTTGCAGCATTTCCCCTTGGTGGTGATGTGCTATTACAACCGACGACATCCCATAAGTCCTCACTCACCAAGTATGACTCAATGCATGACTTCCATAACCGGTAGTTAGATTGGTTTTAAGATTTCCATTCTCAATCCAACAACACGACCCGTTGATTCCATACTTAGAACAAACCCAAGCTCTCTTTAAAATTCGATCTTGATGAGCACAAGATTAGCTTGGCTCTGATACCATGTAAAGAACAAACCAAGTTGATAGTGCTTAGCACTAGCCCAAGACCGTAGTACCCGAGAGAACCCGAAAGAAACAAGAGAACTTCTAAGTATGAAGAATAATATGGAAGAACTCTCAAAATGATTTAGAGAACTTTGAGTAGACACTCTTTCTTTCTTTTAAGAAAACTTTCTTATTACTTTACTTGTTCAACTTCTTGTGTTATTTACAAATGAGAGGGTGAAGAGGTATTTATAGCCTCCTAAACTACCTTACAAATATCTAGATTATTCTACTATAACCTCCTTACTTCTTAGATTTTTATTTTTATTCTCTAGATTTTTCTACTATAATATCTAGATATTATTCTACTTGAGGAGGTAATGATTTTTCTAGAAAGATTCTAGAATTTTCTTAACTTTGGGTTTAGTCCAATAAGATTATTGGAACTCATAATTAAGCAAAGCCCAAAATCAAGTTTAACTTCAATATACCGGTCACTATAGGGCTAGATTGACTTGGTTGTATTCTTCAACTTAGGTTGTGCTTAACCTTCAGCACAAGAGAGAACTTAGGCCCGTTCAAGATTAGGAAGAGAACAAAGCTCTAGGAGTTGAACCGGACTGCTCACCTTCAGTTCTTCTACTCGACCACAAGCTGATCAACGTTGGTAAAGAAATTCACCCAAGATTTCTTCTGTTTTTTCTCCTCTTTCTCTTGGATTTCTGGGTCTCATTGATTTTTTTCTCTTGTTTGGAACACACATTAGAACACCCATTAGAAGGAAGAAGGAGATTAAATAGATGGAAAGTTCCTTCAGCTGAGGGTTTCTTCCCAACACAAAGCAAGGCTGAGGGGCGTGCTTATTGCCTTTTGAAAAAGGCATTTTCCTTAGGCCCCTAAGTTTCGTAGAAATTTCAGGGCCCCTAATTACCAAAAAGTATTTTTACATGGTGGTTAACATATTCTATGCAGTTAGATTTTTATTTGACTTTGAATTTAACTTTTGTTTAACATAATTCGATTATGTTCAAAATTTATGTATTTAAATATAAAGATTCGACCTTTTTAAGCTACAATTGTTCGACCCACACTTGTCCTCTTTTTTATATGCTATGACTTAGATTTACTTTTTATATTTATTAGAATTTGATAAAAGTTATAAATATTTTGTATATATAGTATTATTATATTTAATTTAAGTTCTAAGATTTACCTTTTTAAAATAACTACCAACAATTAAATCCAAAATTTGTCTTTGTTTTTATATTACGAGTTCATAACTTTTATTATTATTTAAATTTTTAATTTTATGAAACTTTTATAGAGAAAAATTAATAAAAACATTTATGTAATAATTTAAAAAAAAACTAGTGTTATGTATATATAGTTTAAGAAAAATATTTTGTATAACTAAAATTTAAATAGAAATATAATTAAATTTATATAAAATGTATTTATTTATTTTAACTCGCATCAAGCCCCCAAAAAGATTCGCACTGTAGTGCTGAGAGAACACAGCTGGCAACCTGCTTCACCACTCAAAGCAGCTCACCTTTCCTTCCCATGAAGATTTGTCGAAGCAGCTGTCGTCCAAACTTGTTCTTACACTTATCATATGACCTTGTAATGTTTTTTAGACTGTTAACCCTAAAATGTTATATTTTCAAAACCCTAAATTGACAAATGAAGAAGTTAAGATAGATTGAAAACACAACAAGGATACAAAAAAAAAAGAGGGATAATGAGAATGACTGAAATAGAAAGAGCCACAGTTAGTAAGAAGTTTAATGATTGCTGCACATTAATAAATAATAACAAACAATGAGCTTGATTGCAAGGAGAAGAGCTGTCTTACAGTGGAACTTGAGCATCAAACATGGTCTCAGAATTCTTGTGATAGAACTGTTCATAGCAATGAGAGGCCAAGATGTTCAGAGACAGACCCTCAATGGTAGGCATGACTACTCTAGTGAGTTTGTTAACTTGTTGTTGTGTATGTTTGCTTCACGTGCATGATGACACTCTATCTTCAAATTCTTCCTATATGGGTTTTTAACGTTAAAACCCTTCAACTAAGTTTGTGTTGGGTAAAAACCCCCAAACTAAGTATCTAACGAGAAATTAATAAAAACATATATGTAATAATTTAAAACTTTTTAGTGTTATGTATATATACTTTTAGGAAAAATATTTTGTATAACTGAAATTTGAATAGAAATATAATTAAAATTTATATAAAATGTATTTATTTATTTTAACTCACATCAAGCCTCCAAAAAGATTCGCACTGCAGTGCTGAGAGAACACAGCTGGCAACCTGCTTCACCACTCAAAGCAGCTCACCTTTCCTTCCCATGGAGATTTTTCGAAGCCGCTGTCGTCCAAACTTGTTCTTACACTTATCATATGACCTCGTAATGTTTTTAGACTGTTAACCCTAAAATGTTATATATTTTAAAACCCTAAATTGACAAATGAAGAAGTTAAGATAGATAGAAAACACAACAAGGATACAAAGAGGAAAGAGAGGGATAATGAGAATGACTGAAATAGAAAAAGTCAAAGTTAGTAG
>CAKOAT010079711.1:36690-47013 GCA_932364175.1 Eruca vesicaria subsp. sativa
TGTTAACCCTAAAATGTTATATATTTTAAAACCCTAAATTGACAAATGAAGAAGTTAAGATAGATAGAAAACACAACAAGGATACAAAGAGGAAAGAGAGGGATAATGAGAATGACTGAAATAGAAAAAGTCAAAGTTAGTAGAAGGTTAATGATTGCTGCACATTAATAAATAATAACAAACAATGAGCTTGATTGCATGGAGAAGAGCTGCCTTACAGTACTTGGAACTTGAGCATCAAACATGGTCTCGGAATTCTTGTGATAGAATTGTTCATAGCAATGAGAGGCCAAGATGTTCAGAGACAGTCCCTCAATGGTAGGCATGACTACTCTGCTGAGTTTGTTAAGTTGTTGCTGTGTATGTTTGCTTCACGTGCATGATGACACTCTATCTTCAAATTCTTCCTACGAGTTTTTAACGTTAAAACCCTTCAACTAAGTTTTTTTTGGGTAAAAACCCCTAAACTAAGTATCTAATGAGAAACCTCTCCAACTAACTTTATTTAATGGATTAAACCCTTTGTCTACAGTGTAGGTCAAAATGACTACTAATACAGGTAAATTTATAGTTTAGGGGTTTTTACACTAACTAAACATAATTGAGTTGTTTTACCATTACAAATTTTAAAAAACCAAAAATAAAAAAATAAAAATAGAATACCTTTATCTAAAAATTAGTAACTTAAATTTGAAACTTCAGCATTTAAAAAATTTATGAAAATATATGAGTATGATTTGTTGTAAAAATCATCACTTTATATGTAGAAATTTAAAATATAAAAAAAAACAAATATATGACAAAAATTATGTCTATACCATTAAAGATATAAAAAGTCCAAAAATAAAAATATGTAAAATTTAAAATAGAATAACATTTTCTAAGGATTATTAACTTAAATTTTCAAATGTTAGTTACTAATTTTTAGATAATTAGTTTTACTCTAATACCTATCAAAAGATCCATTACCACCAGTGAATTTATAAATATATATTGTTGATCTTAAAAGAAACCAAACTCATTAATATGCATAAATGTTTTCATACTAATTTTAAAAATTTATGTTACTAATTTTTAGATAATGTTATTCTATTTTAAATTTACAAATTTTTATTTTAAATTTTTAAATCTTTAATGGTAAATACATAATCTTTATCATATATTTGGTTTTTTTATATTTTCAATTTCTACATATAAAGTGTTGATTTTAAAAACAAATCCTACTCATATATTTACATAAATGTTTAAAATGTTGAAGTTGCAAATTTAAGTTACTAGTTTTTAAATAAAAGTATTCTATTTTTTTTTCATTTTTTGGATTTTTTAATTTTTTGTGGTAAAACATCTCAGTTATGTCTAGTTAGTGTAAAAACCCCTAAACTAAAAATTTACCGGTATTAGTGGTCATTTTAACCTACACTATAGACAGAGAGTTTAATCCTTTAAATAAAGCTAGTTTGGGGGTTTTCCTATTAAATACTTAGTTTGGAGATTTTTACCCAAAACAAACTTAGTTGAGAAGTTTTAACGTTAAAAATCCTTTTAAATTTTATCCATCAAAAAGTCTTTTTTACATTGCAACAGAGTCTTAGAGTTCTTATATAATCCCTCTCCCCAACTTAAACGTGAATCAAACCATACACCCAAAGCTCCCCCATATCTCCTATCTCCATACCTCGTCAAAAGGCATAAACAATTTCTAATAGTCTTGTCAATATGCTTCACCAGAGTTGTTGCAGTTCTTGGGTTATCTCCATGTGTACATCGATTTCGCTCAAACCTGGATCAAATACAGTTTTTTCCAAGTAAAGGTTAGATGAAGCTCCACAAGATGCTTTAGGGGTCTGCCAAGACATGATTTCCGCTTCACCTAGAAAAATCACAACAAAACTCAGTAAGAGAAGAAAACAGTTCCTCCAAAAGATGTTAAATCCTGAAGACTAGACATGCAAATCAATATGTCACTAGGTAAAGAAAAGCCATACTCTAGTCATCAAGAAACTATTGGAACTTCAAAGCAATGCAGTAAATAGAATAAATAGAATCCATAAACTTATATAAATAGAATAAAGTGATTATACATAAAATTCGACCAAATATTTTTATTAAGTGAATAATAATCCCAACACCCAAAAAAGAAGGCAAACAATTTTATTTGATCGTATGATATCATACTGGACCCTTTGAATTTGCATAAGTAACTAGTCTATACAATCAAGTACTTAAAACTATGAAATAGCATGAAATTATGAATAAGGAATCTTTTGTTAGATGAGGTACTTTATAACCATGAGAAACATGATTAACCTGTGTTTCTTACAGCAGCTAAGGAAGAAACAACTGAGAGTATATTATGTATCTTGTGACTACTATTGACACAAGTTAGTTTTTTCTGATAAATTTTGTAACGTGCACATCCATTGTCTTCTCACTTCTGTTACTGAAATAAGTAAACGATTGAGCTATAATTAATATGCCGATCATTAAGAACACTTTATACTCTCTTTTTCTTTTAACACTTTATACTCTGGAGCCAAACTGATCAACAACAAAAACCCAAAGAAAAGATACTAGTAAGCATCTGTACCAATACAAATGTGGGTAAAAGAAAAATTAAAGACCTATTGATCTTCATAAAACTTCTGAATGAGGCGAAATCATACAACACATGGCACGACTAATATACGTCTAAACAGAAACCATCGTGAAACAGTGAGCAATGCATAACTCCTGTGACTAGAACCAAGAACAAACTGAACATGGATGACAAGTACACAGAAGCGTCACCATCGAACTCCAACGAACCAGAGAAGCAAAGCAGTCATAAGACTCAACACCAAACGTAAAAACAAGAAACTGAATCAACTACTTATAGCAAAGCGTAAACAAGGATGAATGGCAGCAAAGAACTAAATCGGCACAAATGACAGACCATACATGATTCTGTTGCAAAAGAATCTCATGGTAAAAGAGTTCTTCAACTCAAAGTTCCGTTTGGGCCATTTTTTGGAAACTTCTACGAAAAGATTTTAGAATGAACAACTCTATATCAAGATCTAGTCGTTTTTCTTTGAATGTTGTGATAGACTTAAAGAACAGCTTTTTGGATATGGGTTAACTCACACTGCCAAAGTAACCGCTTGACGTAGTGATGAATAATCTTCACTACCTCTAATTTGTTATGCGCCTCATAATGCACATGCAGGTACAGGCTTGCATACCTGAACAAATACACAACCATCATCTTTCACAACTAATGTTTTTTTTTCTGAAGTATAAGCTTAGTATATAAAAATTGACTATTTATGTTTCTACCTCTCTGATCTTTGTAGGTCGATGAAAAGCCTAGCTTGGATCATCTACTTGACAAGATCAAGCAGCTATAAGCGTAGTGTCTTGTTACTAGCGTTTGCTGTGAAGAGAATATGCTTGGACACTTCAGAGCTTGGTCAATCCTCCTAAATAAATAAAGAGAATCAATTGAGTGGTCAAAAATGTGTAGGGGATGACTTGTCTAACGAGAATCTGAAAAACTGAGCACAATCAAACCAACATCTTAGCTAAAGAATAAGGATATACGAATGGATTTAAGGAGTCTGAAAGCAGCCAAAAAGAAGAGAATTAGAACTTGTTGGTTTTACCATCTCTGTACTTAGAACAGAGGAATCAACAGATTGAAAATCAATCCGCAATGGTAAATCAAAACCAACAAGCTTTTTTTAAGAAACAAAACCTTTACTATCAATTGTAAGCATATATTCGTAGATCATACAGAAAAAAAAACATTTATATGCAAACTTAGCTATGATTCGATTTTTAATTGGCAGGACACTACACTCTAAATGCATAATGAAGCCAAGAAGACAGAGCCAACATCTTTGCGAAAGAATCTGTGAATGGATTTAACAGAGCAGTCAAGAAGAAGAGAAGTAAAAATCAAGACTTTTATATAGAGAAAAAAAAACAAATAGCCATCAAACAAATCTATACAATGATCACAGGAATGCAGAGAAAACAAATATCTAGACTCTAAACGATTCCACCTTCTTCAAGAATCACGATCATCACGCATCACTTGTTAAAACCAACCCAAACTCTATCTATATGCAAATTTCACTATAATTCAATTGCGAAGACACTACTGGACTATAAAAGATTGAACCTTCTTGAAGATCATCAACATCACCATGTCAAAACCAACCTAAACTCTGTTTATATGCAAAAGATTCGATCTTTTTTCAATAGTCATGATACCACTAGCTAGACTCTAAAAGATTTCACCTTCTTCAAGATCATTAAGAAGATCATCATCGATATTAGCTTTTAATACCAACCCAAACTGTTTAAGCAAAGATCGATCTCTTGCCTTGCGGGAGCCGCCAATGAGATTTATCAGTTCTTTCTCGGTAATCGAGGAATCTTGTTTGAACTTACGCTTTGATCTTGCTTCTTCTTCCACCTTTATGACCGCAAGCCTTTCCTCTTGTCTGATTTTCATTCTTTCTTCCATCATTGCTTTCTCTTCAAGTTGGTTCCTTTCTAGAAACTCCTTCTCCCTTGTGATCTTCATCAAAGCCTCGGACTTGTTGCTACTCGACTTCACAATTATGTCTGCAAATCTAATCTTTAATGCAGCCGCACGATCAGACTTTGACAAGGAAGAAGACAAGAACCAAGGATCCCGACTCATACTTGTTACTGTCGTCATTGGTAGAGAGAATGAAATCGAAGAGTAACTAAAAGCAAGAAGACAACGAATCAGAGAAAGAAACCCTAAATTTGGGAGTGTTGTTGTTGTCTTGCGAGAGAAGAGTGTATGCAAAAACTATTTCGTTAAGGAACTGAGGAGTGCGTTTATAAAGATTCTGTTTTTGGCAATTTTCTTTTTTTTTGGGGATCCAATCATTTATTAATGCATTGGTTATTTCCTTTTTTTCTAAAATTTAGCCGTTGATAATTACTTAATTTATTTGTTATTTCTTCCACTCAAGCAATAATATACAGTTGTTTCTTTTTTTATTCCTTTCAAAGTAATTACTCAATTTTAAACAAAAGATAAAATCTACGTTTTATTAGTTTTGTAGAAGTTGACTGTGACATTGTGTTTCTTTTTCTTTATCAATTTTCGTTTATTGCCATTCTTTTCATTTTTATTTCATATTGGTTTCTGTTCTGTTGATATTTATTTTGTACGTTGCCTCTAAAACCCATAAAATTATTAAAAATAAATAAAGTGATAATACATAAAATTCGACCAAATACTTTTGTTAAACGAAAAATCCCATACCTAAATAAGAACACAAATATTTTTTTGATCGTATGTTACCATCCTCTACTAACTGAATTTGTAAACGTAACAATCTATTAATAAATAACATAAACTATGAGATAATATGAAATTATGAAGTTCCAAAAATTAATTATGAATAAGGAAACTTTAGATCCTAACGTACAAGATGATAGGGCCGGTGAATCTGCAAAGAAGTTTGTCACCTTACATGTAGAACACAAAGTTCTGATTTGGGATATGAAATATATGAAGAGCCAACACTACTCAAATATAATTTTTGTAACGGACGTCAACTGGTAAAAAGAAGATATCGACACCTGAAGAATTGCCAGTGTTTATTACTCACATGAAAGAATTTCAAAGCACTAAGACTTTCTTCCCTATTTTTACTATCAAACATATTCCAATAGTATTAAATACAATGGCAGACATGATTGCATGTAGTGCAAGGAGTTCTCCTTTAACTGTTTTATATCGATTAGGGTCTTTCTCCGCGCTACGCACGGATAAGTGAATAAATAGTTTAGGTTTATATCATATTTTCAATGACAGTTATGATTTGGGATCACTAGATTTTTAAAATATGAGAAACTTAGTGATTATAAAGTGTTTACTATTTTTAAAAAATTAAAAAAAGTAACCTGACATGGCTCTGATACCAACTTATAAGATATAATCCCGGCCTCTAAGGCCGCGGTCAAATACTTACGTCGCTTAGTACATTTTCTGGTCGAATTTCTAAATTTTTCGCCTTTTATCTATAATATCACCCATAGGCGAGGACTAACTTAGATTTTAGCTTAAAACTATCTTAGTCATTCCATAGCATAGATCATTTCAACTCATACGCAACGGAATATACTAAATTAACCATTGGTTTAAAACCAGTATAATACTTGTCTAGTCTAATCGATCCTTATATGGTTCAAGTCATACGTATCTGAGGTTCCATTCTCCTAAACCATTCTATCTTGATCTAAGCAAGAATTGTTAGATCTTACCTTTGCAACATCCACGAAGCTTGTTAAAAACAAATGATTAAAATAAGACAGAACATTTTATAAATAGGATTGTGTTATTTCTTATTTAATATCTTTTAAAAAAGAAAATAAAATATTATCAAATTATATTATGTTTTAAAAATAATTTAAATATAGTAAAAGTTACAAATTTGTTTTAAAAATATGTATAACGCTTTCAGCAAAAAAAAACTAAACCCTAAACCTTAAACCCTTGGGTAAACCATAAACCCTTAGATAAATCTTAAACACTAAACAGTAAATCTTAAAACACTAAATCCTTAATCCTTATCCTAAACCCTTGAATAGATTGTAAATCCTAGGATTTTTGGTTAAGATCTAGTGTTTAGTATTTTGCTGACGCTGTTAAAAATATTTTAAAAACCTCTCTTTTTTAAGTAGCTATCACTATTATTTATTTAATTTTATCTAAGTTTTAGGAGTCATGATTAGAGTTTAGTGTTTTTAAGATTTAGTGTTAATGTGTTTTGATACAAAGTTTAAGATTTATCTGAGGGCTTAGGATTTACTCAAGTTTTTAGAATTTAGGGTTTAGTTAGTATTTTGCTAACGGCATTAAAAATAATTTAAAAATATATATATTTTTTACAACTATAATTTTTATTTTATTTTTAGTTTTCAAACCATAATATAACTTGAGAATATATATTTTTTTTAAAGAGACTGAATATGAATCCCTAGGAATAAATCCAAAAATAAGCCAAAAATAATAGCATAATTTTCATAAGGTGGTAAAATTGTAGGCCTGCTAATATAAAGCCCCTAATTAACATTCCTAACTGCAGTTATGACTTTAAGGCCATAACGATGTTCAATACAAAGACACAGATGTGGGAGCCTAAGCTTTTAAAGCCAGATGTGGTACCTCAATTTAATATTTATGGTCTTCATAATTTTCCGAAGCTTTGAGCGGCTTCGGACACTGTAATCTTGTTGACTTCAGTTAATCAATTCATATGTTACAGCCAAATGAGTGACCGAACGCAAAACTAAAAAGAACAAACATGGGGAGAAGAAGAATGATATACATGAAAAAGAGAGACTACTTAAGATATATTACTACATCACCCCTTACCCTGTTAACAACAAAACATATACAGAAGAAAACACAAAATGAGCTTGCCACTGTTTTTGTCCAAATTCCTCACTAAATACAAAAAAAAACCTCCTAAATCTCACTTTGATGTCTCACAACACCATACACCACAAAGAACAAAATGATTATGAGACGCAATACTCCAAACGCGTCATTGTGAAACCCTGCAATTACAGTCTTTTGAGTTCTATTGCATTTAACGTTGTATTTTACTTAATATGTTGTAAGACAAAAGATTACACTGCAAAGAAATATGCTTACCGTGATTTTTATGGGTCTGCTGCGATGTTGGATGACATCTCTGCAGATTTGTAACTAAACTGAATCAGACTAAACAAAAATTCCTTTTTTGCAGTCTAAAAGTTTATACACAAAATAGAACAGGTAAATAGAAAAATGTTTACCAGGAGTACAGAGAGACAAAGAAGACATTGACGATGAAGACGGCCATGGTGCAGCAGTATTATCCGTCAGAACACATGTGAAACTGTACCCTGTTGTGTTGTCAAATATCAAGTCTGCTGGATAGCTCCTGAGAAGATAAAAGTCCAAAGATGAATAGTAAAATTCTTCCCTATAAGTATATGGAGTGAGTTTTATAAATTTTTCATTCATTCCTCCATAATTTGCTTAAGTTTTAGGAAGGCTTCTCTCTACTTTTTCCTTTAGATCCTTTTTTCTTTCGACTATCCAACATGTCTTTTGGACGGAAAGTTTCAGATGATGCTCATGCATCAATCTTTGATCCGAGCGACCTTGATACTTCCAGCGGCTGTCCTCTTCCCAAGCCGGTCTTTCGACGTTTCCTTACGACTAAGGAAGAGTTCGCAGACTACTGTTCAGCCGTGAATGCCGCGGAGGTGCCGCCTTCGAATTTCTGGGTTCCGAAGAGAAATAATCCCCGGAAGAGGGCAGTTGGCATGAGCACGAGTACCATTGGTTCTCTCGGATATATGAGAAATACATGTGCGATCCCCGAGTCGGTTCAGTTTTGCATCCCTGTCCAGGGTAAGGGTGCCGAGGATCCGCCTCCGGGTTATTTTACGTGCTATGAAGCCTTTCTGTTGACCTGCCAGCTATGGTTCCCTATTCCTCGAGCCATTTTCGAATTCTTGGACAGGTTTGGAGTACCATTCGGCCAACTACGCCCTAAAGGCTTACAGCACCTTATCGGGATTCTGGTGTTGGGATACGAACGCGGTATGTCCCTTGATGCGGATTATCTTTTGTCTATATTGACATTCAAGGGGAGATAGGATGGTTTTTACTTAGCCCCCCGACGGGACATGACGGTTGTTGGCGGGCTTGCCTCGAATGATCACGACTGGATCTACCGTTTCTTTTATGTCAAAATTGGCAGCGCATCGGTGGAGGAGAGTTGTATTCCTTTGATTAGGGCTCCGCGGGTGACAAACGGTATTCCATTAACGTGATACCCATATCTATGTAGATATAGGTTTTAACTTTTTCGTTTGTTTCGCAGTGCCTGCCCTTCCGGTACCGATGCTTGAAGATTTTCCGAAGGTTATGAATCTTCTGCGCGGCGGCCTGCTTCATTGGGGGTATTTTTCTCCGAAAAGGATCCGTCGTGCCGCCGCCAATTATTCGTCCGGTTTTTCTCGCGACGGTCATGCTGATTTTAAGGCGGGCGATGGTGCGGAGGAGAGGGAAAGATCTAGATCTCCGCAGGATAGAGAAGTTCCGATCGACCGCGGTCGCGCATCTAACGAAGATATTGATATCGAGGATCTTATTGATTTTTCGCCCTCCGAATTTGATCCGGCTGAGACGTCATCCCGGGCCAGCTGACACACCGTTTGCGAAAGCGTCGAGGATTTTCAACAAGGTTTGCCTATTCTTTATTATAATTATGTACGTACGTTTTTACGAAGGATGTTTGTTCCGTTTCGCAGGGTCTTCGCTTTATGAGCGAGGCGGTGAATGCGAATAGTGCGGAGCTTCGCAGGGCCGAATCCAGGGCTGCAGCAGCAGAGGCGGAGGCTGTTCGTATCAGAGGGGAGATCGATGCCAGTTTCTCTCGTGCCCAGGATTTGGCTGCAAAGGAGGCCGCTCGTGTGAGAGAAGAGTATGAAGCTGAATCCCGTCGAAGCTTAGAACTTTATGCGGAATTTGAAGATGCGCAAAGAGCGAATGGCAATTTCCGTGAGTGTCGGGGCGTAGTTGGGGGTTTGCATCTTACCCAGGAGCCGGACTATTCGTACGAGGCTGCGATTGCGAAGCAGAAGAAGCGTCTAGCTAAGAGAGAGAAGAGGAAGAATGGATCCGCCAACCTTGGGAAACATATGTGGGATCAGTTGGACCCTATCGTGGTATCGCCGGATTCGGTCGAAGCTGGACCTGAGATCCCGGACGTGGAAGGCGAGGTCGATCAGTCCGCTTTTGATGACTTTGATGTGTGATGTTCTTAGTTTTTCGATTTTGTCGTTGTTTTTCCGGGACTGGCCGTTGGTGGCTTTGAATCCCTACCGCTGGGCGGTGTGTATTTGGATGCTTTTAATAAGAAAATATTTTCTAAGTATGAAATTCGTTTTTTATGTTAGATGTAGAGGAAAGAATACGAGTTGTCATCTCATACCTAACTCTTCGGTGTAAATCATCTGATTCGTTAACTCGGAAGATTTCGATTTTCGCGAGTGTTTAGATGTGGGCGAAGAGACATGCCTTTAGGATCTCGATACATGCCTTGAGACGTTAGCGACCAGTGTGTTGGGTTTAGGGCAAGACCTAGGTTTACTTTCGGATTGGGGCTGTGCGATGACTAATCGGCTTTCGTTTTGCCCGTTGCGATTTTAACCTGATTCCATACCGATTTAGAATCCGCGATAGGTTCTCGGCTTATACGATTCGTATGGTTGGAACCGAGCATCTCACCGGGA
>CAKOAT010079711.1:47186-63047 GCA_932364175.1 Eruca vesicaria subsp. sativa
TGCCTACGTATTCCTTTCGGAAATCAAGCCATCTCGTAGTTCTGATTGTTTGCGCGAGTGTGCTTACTCGGCTGTCGTAGACTTCTCGATCGCTTCAGTCGCGGGATCGATGTCTTTGTCCGGGATTGTCTCCTCCGGTTGGGTGGAAGCGATGGGTGCGGAAACTTCTGGTTTCTCGGCCGTTGCTTGCTTTGGGTCGCCTTCTGTGGGCGGTGGCGTGACCTTTGCCCGTTTTGGTTTAACGATCGCGACCACCAATTGCCTCAGCTTATGTTCGGCCAGGAGGCAAGATCGCGATTGTCTTTGGCATCCCCAAATTACTGCGACTCCCGTAGGCGTCGGGAATTTGATGCCTAAGTGATACGTGGACAGAACTGCCTTCATGGAATTTATCCAAGGTGTGCCCATAATCACGTTGTAGATAACCGGGAAATCGACTACCGCGAAGTTAACGATTTTCGTCACTTCTTTCGCGGCGACCGTTAGTCGGATTGATCCCAGGGTCATTGACGTTTAGCCGGAGAAACTAGTCAGCGGTTTTGGAATCGGCTCGACTTCCGAGAGGTCGATTCCCATGCGTGCTAGCGTGTTGCGGAAGATGACGTTGACCGTGCTTCCGGTATCAACCAGGATTCGAGCAACCTCTAGATCGCTTATCACCAAATCGATGACAAGGGGGATCGGCATGCGGTTGGTCAATTCCACCGGTTTCAGCATCGTCGAAAGAGATTACCCCTGTCGGAGAATCATCCGTCGGCACCTTCCAACTCGAGCCAGTTTTGGCTTTACGTTGGTAGGATTTTATTGACAAGACGGTGTCGTTAAAGTATGGCGATTTGCCGATGATCATGTTGATTTTTCGGCGGTTAGCATCGTTACCCTTCTCGTCTACTCTTCGTCCGCGCTTTTCGCCCGACTGATTTCCCTGAGGCGGGGTTTGCGTGTTTTTTTCATTCTTCGGGACGCGGTCCGAATCGCGGATGAGATCCTTGACACTGGATATCTCAGAGAGCTCTCCCGCGACCAATTTTGCCGCAAGTCTGGCGCCGAGAACTTTGCAGTTCACGGTAGAATGACCACGGTTTGGTGGAGGTCGCAGAAAGAATTCTCATCGTAATTTGAATTTCTCGTCCACGTGTTACCCGTGGTTCGCCCTTGTTCAGCTTCGGGGTTAATGGCGTAGTTATGCGCCCCTTGGAGATTCTGTCCCTCGTGATAGACGAATTTGTCGTTACGAGAGCTTCTCTTTTTCTGCTTCTGCTCGGACGCGTTATCCTTCGCGGATGTTTTCGTCGGCTTATGCTTCTCGGACATGATTTTAGTTTCCTCTTCGATGGTTATGAAGTCAGTGGCTTTATGGAGCGCATCCTGGATCGTCCACGGTTTCTCGAGAGTTATCCATTTGCGGAACTTCGATTTATACCAGAGCGATTTCCTTAACGCGTCGATGGCGGCTTTGTCGCTAATCCCGCTAACCCTAGCCATAACGAGTTTGAATCTACTCATGAAATCGCGGAGAGATTCGTCCTCCTTGTGCACCAAGCTCCAGAGATCGGCGTCGGAGGTTTCCGGGTTAATGAACATCGAGTACTGCTTCAGGAATTCCGAAGCCAGTCGACGGAAACTTCCGATCGAATTTCGCCTAAGTTTGGCGAACCATTCGAGCGCAGCTCCTTCTAGGTTTTCGATGAAGAGGCGGCAGTAGCCTGCGTCTTTTTCGTGGTCCTTGAGCTTGGCTCGTCCCATGGTGATCTGGAACGCTTGCAGGTGCGCTTTGGGATCGGACGTCCCGTCGTAAGTTGGCACCGTAAGCTTTCCGGGATCGGGCAGTTTGATCTCGGTGATGCGGGCCGTGAAGGGCGTTTTCCGAGACTCGTACAGTAGCCGATCGATCTCGGGTGCGGCGCTGGTAGCGTGGTGAATCTGAGATTTCACCGCTTTTACCGCTGCGGCCGTTTTGGTGATGTATTCGCGGAGATCGCGGAGATCGCGAATCTCGGTCAGATCGCCAGCAGTTTTCCGACCTTGTCGGCGTTTGCTGTGAGTGACCGGAGATCGCTCCTCAGCGGTTTTTGCGTATCGCGCGAAGTCGAGTTCCCCTTCGTCTCCAGTAAAGGAACGTTCGGGAGACGACTCTGTTTGAGGACTGCGAGTTTATCTTCTCCTAGGATGGACGTTGGCGTCTTCGTCTGTCGAGTCGGCCTGGTCGCTCGTTTCCAAGTTTACCCTTTCGATGCCGTCGCCTTCGGTCTCCTGTTTGCGCATAGGAGTTTTTACGATTCGTTCATTGTCGTGCCAGGGTTTTCTTTTCCGGAATCTTTTTCCGGTAAGTTTCCTTGCTCGATTCTGGGACGATCCATAGGAGCGCCGAAGTCGAGTCTCCTTCCGCGGATCTTAGTAGTTCCGCGGGGGCGAATCCCTCTGGTTCTCGCGGTTAGGGTTTCGACCCGTTTTGCGAGCGAACCAATGAGATTTTCCTGCTCTTCCGATTTTTTATTAAACTCGGAAAGCATCTTTTCGACGGTCTCGGCGTTAGCGTTTGTAGCGTTGGCCGCAGGCGCGTCTTTTGGTGGTGGTGTTTCAACGTTGTCGCGTTCGTTGCGAGTTTGGTTGTCACCAGTCATCGTTTCTTCGTTGGACATGTTGCGGCTACGGTGTAAGATAGACCCGACCCCCCCTCCTTCTAGCGCCAAACTGTGGGTGTCGAAATCTACCTACTGTCAAATAATCGTAAATAAGGAAACTTCGGGAAAACCCTAAGTTTCCAGAGGAACCGGCTATCTGCAGAACCGCACAACGAAGATTAAGATAACAAGAAAACTTAGAATTATTAAAAGATAAACAAAAATCGAGAGCAAAAGAGGTTCTTATTCCGAATCTGCGTAGAACTGGTACAAAGAGAGTAGCCGAAAACTTAAGAACGAAAAACCCTAATTGAGACGCAGCTCGCTAACAGAAAAACAGAAATATTCCTAAATGCTAATTTTGGTGGTGAGAGCTCTGAATTTCGTGTGACTCGCTTCTGCCCTAGAACTCCTATTTATATACTCCTCGCCTTGGTCATTCGGTCTTTCCATTTCACCCAGATTCGACTATATCAGGAATTTTCCATTTTTCTCGATCCTTCCTTTTCTTCCGCGGAAATCTTCTATTTTTCTTCAAACCTTCCTTTTATCTTTAAACTTGACTTTTATTTTCCTCCTGCGAGTAAACCGTCAAAACGTTATCAAATCTGCGGGTTAGATTCCGTTAAGATCGCGAAATGGGTTTTTATCGCGTTTAAGGTCCTTCCGGGCCGTTTTACGATAAAAACCGTTTTCCGACTTTTTACGGAATCGTTTTCTAATCTGACGTCGTTTTTAATAAATTCCTCGAGCTAATCGCAAGGTTTTACGTTTACTCGACTTTTTATTAAAAACACATTTTTTACGACTTACTCAGCGTTTTTTTATTAAAAACGTGTTTTTTTATGATTTCAACGAGAAATCTCGAATAAATCGTATGATTTAGGCAATGTTTGGTGTTTCGTTTAACCGTTGCTGTTTTATACGATTTCCTCGAGTTCTTTCCGAGAAAGCGAAGTTTTACGGTTTTTATCGTAAAACTCGAACGGTAGGTCGGATCGAGACGGAACAAGAGATGTTTCGGCCGTGGTTTAGAACGTGACCTTGTCGAAAGACGTAAGTTTCGAATCGAGAATGCGGGAGATCGAGACGCGGATTATCCGGGAAGTCTCTAGTTCGCCCATCGGCGAACTAAGCCGGGCCGGCTTAGTTCGCCGATGGGCGAACTAGTTGAGTACCTCCTAGTTCACCCATCGGCGAACTAAGCTGGGCCGGCTTAGTTCGCCGATGGGCGAACTAGACGAGTATCTCTTAGTTCGCCCATCGGCGAACTAGTTGAGTGTCTCCTAGTTCTCCCATCGGCGAACTAAGCTGGCTTGTCTTAGTTCGCCCATGGGCGAACTAGTCGTGACTAGTTCGCGCTTTACGGCTGTTTCTGTTTTTTGCGGTTTCGTAAAATGATTCTCGAGTTCTATAAAACGATCTTCGGATTTCATAAAACGATCTTCGAGTTTTATAAAACGATCTTCGAGTTTTATAAAACGATATTCGAGTTTTATAAAACGATCTTCGAGTTTTATAAAACGGCTTTTCGAGTTTTATAAAACGATCCTTGAGTTTTATAAAACGATCTTCGGGTTTTATAAAACGGCTTCTCTAGTTTCATAAAACGATCCTTGATTTTTATAAAACAATCTTCGGGTTTTATAAAACGATATTCGAGTTTTATAAAACGATCTTTGAGTTTTATAAAACGATTTTCGAGTTTTATAAAACGGCTTTTCGAGTTTTATAAAATGATCCTTGAGTTTTATAAAACGATCTTCGGGTTTCATAAAACGATCTTCGGGTTTTATAAAACGGTCTTTCGAGTTTTATAAAACGATTATCGAGCTTTATAAAACGATCTTCGGGTTTTATAAAACGGCCTTTCGAGTTTTATAAAACAGTCTGCGAGTTTTATAAATGACTTTGAGTTTTATAAAACTACTTCCTCGGGTTTTATAAAACTGTTCCTTTTGTATTTTTGCGGGGAGTTTTGGTTATTAATTCCGTCGTACCGATTTTGACCCCAACATAAATCGGATGTTTAGTGTTGCATTTCTCTTTGTTCCTTTTTTTTTTAAATGTTCTATTGATAATCACGGATTTATGATATCTTTATCTAACTTTCGAGATTTTATCCCTTTTCAGTTGATAATATGTGTTTTACTTTATCTTTCATAAATATCAAATTTGTTCCTTTTATCTTTGCATTCTTGAAAGTCATTTTCCTTATATCGTCGATCATGACATCGAGGAAAAAAAATTCCCGTGAGTCCGAAAGAATTCACAATCGGAAGAATGGAGCTAATCGGATTCGTTCTGGTGATGTGAGTGAAGCACTCACTGAGGTTCTTCGCGAGGAGCCTTGACTTCCTCGTGTTACTGCTCAATCCGAAGCCAAGGATTCGGATGAACAAAAGACTGCAACTCTTTTGAGTTCTTGTAGTCCGAATAGCTCGGAGGGACGCGATCGTCCTCTGAAGAAGGCGAAGATTTTTCGGAATGATGCTCGACCCCGGGCCCGTGAATTAAGGTGCGGTCGCGAAGCCATTCCAGTGGTAGTTTTCCCACGCCAAGGATTGTCCGGTCACGGATGATCCCGACATTCTCGCTCACTTGGTCAGGCATTTCAAGCCAGCGGGTTTCCCCTTCCTTCGTTGCGGAATACGACTGAGCGAAATGCTTATGTAAAAATGGCGGTTGCACATGCTAAGATCGGTTGGTCTGGTCTGTTGATCCTTGATACTTACTTTATTTTTGTGCGTATTCCTGATGCATCTTTAGGCAATGGAAGCTAATAACGAGTTTGCGACGACTTTGGAAAAGCGTCTGCGGGATATCCCCCAAGGGGACGAGCTTTACGAGGTCAAGAAGGTCGTTCGAGAGTTGAAGCTTAGCTTGAAGACGGCGCAAGATCGGGAGCGTACTACTATCGCTAAACTGACAGCAGCTGAAAGATTGGGAAACCAGGCTGCTTCTCTTGAGGCTCGCCTTCGGGTCGTTGGGAATGAGAGGAAATCGGCTATAGAGCAGGTTGCCGCGCTGGAAATGCATATTGAATCTCTGACCAGGAGTCACGTGGATGAACTTTGTCGTGCGACTTATGACGCTAAGAAGACTTTGGCCGACGGCTATCTGGAAGTTTTGATGTCTTTAAAGGAAAAGTGGGAGAGGAAGAAGGCTGCAACGGATTGTAAGATTCGATTGAAGGAGTTCATGGCTAACATCGACCTTATTAAGGAAATAATTGACTACAATCTGCTTACTTCTGACAAGTTAACGCGCCTTTGAGCTAAGGAGGTTGAATTAGGAGTCGAACTTGATGTGGTTGCAGTGTCGGATTTTTCGGTTGGGAAGCTGGATCTTCCACTGGTTTTTTAGGATTTACCTGATGATTTCTTCTCTAAGGTTCCTCCTGGTGGAGATGAACCTGTAGGCGAGCAGGGGCGTAATAGGGAACGCTATGAAGACGGCGAGTTTGGCGCCGAAGATTAATAATAATTTTTTGTATTATTTTTTTTTGTTTATTTCTTTTTCTGGTAACCTCAATAAAGGATGAATAATAGCGGTTTATTTGACTTCATTTTGCAGTGAGTGAACGACTTTTTATTATTTTTGTGGTCGTAGATCAACTTCGATAAATATCGTGTCAATAGATTGTGTTTGAGTAATGATTTTACTAATATAATGCGCCGTGTTTTCAGTGGGATCCTAACTGTTTCCATAGACTTGATCAGGGTCTCTTCATGCAGTTAAATCGAATTGAAAAGATGAGAAAGTATTTTCTTTATTATTTATAGATGGTTCTTCGTATACAACTTTGCATTATATATCAGAAAAAGATGTGTCTGTGTGGATAGGTTGTTTCCTTCTCAGGATTTGATCTCTTTGCAAGCAATTTGTTTGAGGTGGGTGACTGAACTCAGATCGTGAGCTGCCTATGTACCCTCGTCAAGGGATCAAGTCAAAACATAGTTTGATTGTTTACACAAAGTTGGGTCATGTTTTTTGATTTGTTCATGCACGTTAGTGCGATTCTTGTTCTTCGTAGGGCTTCTTGATTTGTCTTATGAGTTTGGCTTGATGACTTTGAAGCTCGACAAATAGCATGTTCTAGAGTTCTTTTGACTCCTTTTTATGGTTTCGATCCCTTTTGGCGTAGGGAACTTCAGACATTGATGGTAAGTTGAGGGTAATGCTTTCATGTTGTATAGCCATGGTCTCCTAACGATGGCACTAAATGGATAAGGTCGATCTATGACGATAAATTCGACGATCTTTCTTACATCCCCGACGGTCACGGCGAGCTTGATGGATCAGAGAGAAAAAGTAGTCTCTCCTTTGAATCTGATTAGCAGGGTCCTTTCTTGTTTGAGGAGTGTTTTGGTGAATCTCATTCTTTTGAATGCGTCGTAGAAGAGTACGTCTGCAGAGCTTCTGGTATCTATCATGATTCTGGATAATTTGCATCCTCCGACGTCAAGTCGTATAATGAGTGTGTCGTCATGTGGTTTATCGAGATCAGCGGTTTCGTTTTTGTCGAAGGTGATTTCGTGATCAGGGCCTGACAAAGATTCTCATACGCCAATGCTGCTTTCCGCTTTTCGTTGGTTCGCTTTGATGGAGTTGACTGAGTTGCAGAATTTTGGTCCTCCATAAATAAAGTCGATTCTTTTTCCTTTTTTCAGGTGGTGTGTCGGAAAGTACCATTTTTTGGTCAGTGTCGCCTGGTGGAGTCCCTGCCCCCCCCCCCGGACAGGTTGGGTTTGAGTAAACGCGGGCTTTGCTTTTTCTTGTGTATCGGTTTCTCCAGTAGTCGCCGGACTTTTCCAAATTTGTTGCATTCCTTAGGCTCGTGGTGGAATCTGGTTGGTCGTCTGAGAAGAGGAGAACATGTCCTATCAAATTCCTATGGGCCTTGTATCGTCATTGTGATGTCGATGCTTATTCACTCTGAGGTTTGATTTGGCACCTTTTTATGTTCAGACCCCCACAAGGTCATGTCGACTCTCTTCTTTCGGGCTGGCGGCGGTTCTGGTGTTTATGGCTCGACCTCTCTGCCTCTTTTGCCTTTATTTTTGACTTTCGGGGTCGTCGAAGTTTCTTCTTCTTCCGCGTACTCGCCAATATCTTTATTTTCTTCCTTATTGCGGAGCGCAGTGCGACATTCTTCAGTTGAATGCCCCTTTCGCTTGTGGAAGGCACAACACTTCCTTGGGTTGTACGTCGATTGTTTGTTTTGCGACGACGACTCTATGGCGTAGGAATGATGTCCTTTGGTAGTTTGTTCTTTCGGAGTACTCGGCTTT
The DNA here is from genome assembly GCA_932364175.1 of Eruca vesicaria subsp. sativa. Lineage (NCBI taxonomy): Eukaryota > Viridiplantae > Streptophyta > Magnoliopsida > Brassicales > Brassicaceae > Eruca > Eruca vesicaria. The sequence goes on from CAKOAT010079711.1 coordinate 55,105, forward strand.
TTAGTTATTCCTTTGTTGGCGTGGTATTGCTCCTTCAAGGGGGCTATTTCTTTTTCGAGGGTTGCGAAGTAGGATGCACGATACATTGCGTCGTCGAAGGAGGTGGGAGCTCGGACCGTCTTTTTGTCCCTAAACTTGGAAGAAAACCAGATGCCGTTATTCAGAGCTGCCAACGCGACTACCTCGTTTAGGCTCGATATTTTGGATTTTAGCTCTTTGAACTTATTTATGTAAGCTCTCACTGGATCGAAGGATGCTTGCTTGAGGTTCCACAAGTCGGCTTCAGTGCACGCGTTTCTATAAACACCAAGTACTGCTTTGAGAATGCCGATATGGGTTGGGTGTAGTCGTCGATCTAATTCCCTTCAAGCCCGTTGAACCACTCTAGGGCGGGACCTGTGAGATTCTCGGCGAAGAAACGGCAATATCCCGATTCTCTCTCCTCATCATTGAGGTGCATTCTTGACACGACTAACCGGAAGGCCCGCACGTACGCCTTTGGATCAGAGTTTGTGAATGGAGTTCAGTGGGTCTCCTTGATGACCTGAGCGATATTAGGGGCCGAGCTCGTTGCCATATGTACGATGGCATGTATCCTCTTGAGTTCGACGTCGTTCTTTTCAACATAGCTTCTGACGCTCATGCTTGACTCGGAGATCTTTGGTCATCCCCCTATGGGTTTTCGTGAAACGATCTGAATGGATCATCTGCCGAGACAAGCTTTTCGTGTTGTGGGTCCCGTTCCTTGAGATTCGTCGCCTCCGAATGAGAATAAATCATCTCGAGCTCAATGTTGCGGCAGAGATGTTTCTGCTGGTGTGTTTCGAGTTGGGATTGGGGTGGTTTTGATGCCTTGCGTTCCGTTTTTGACCTCGCCTTGGCTGTTATAATCCAGACTTCGATAGGTCGTCCTTTCAGGTTGGATCGGCTGCGAATTTCCCCCGTGTAGCGTCCCGATCGGGCGCTGGCCACTTTGGGGGAGGCGAAGGCTCCGCGGTTTCGAGGGAGTGGTGTTTGGAGAGATGGAACCGAGTGTTGTCGGATTCTTTCCTAGGATTTGCTCGGCTTTCAGCGAGCTCTCTCTCAGTTTGCTCCAGGCGGCTGGCAAGTGTCTGGTGAACGATTTTTTGTTCACGAGATCTATCAATGAGCATTGAAATCAATTCCCTGATTTCCCCCATTTCATCTCGAGCCTGGGCCAACTGAGTTGGAGATCTCGGTTTCCCCATTCGGGTCGGATCTTTGGGCATCGTTCTATCCGTCGTACGATTCCACACTCGAGATCCGATTTAATCGGTGGGAAGGTTTCAATCTGAGATCGTACTCTTATCGGTGATCGAAGTTCCAATTGGTGGAACTTGTTGATTTTGGGTCGCATCGGTGGCTTCGATGATGTTTGTTTGATCGACGGACACCGGATCGGTCCCTAAAGGGTTCCCGTTGAGAACAACGTCGGTCGACCTGGATCAGAAATTTTTGGGGTTGGTTGCGCTGGGATCCATAATCGTGCTTAGAAATCCTAGATCGGATTCTTAGCAAGGGCGTTTTTCGTTTATCTTCCCCACAGTCGGCGCCAAAATGTAGATTCTAAAATTCAGACTAAGTATTTTTTTAGTGATCGAGAGTTTAATCAGGGGACGAGAAATGATGTGGGAAACGACGCTCTTAAACACAACGGTACAATCGGAATTCGGTTGACAAAAATGGACTTTTATTGAATATGGAATTCGTTTACAAGGTGATGAACAAGATCGAAATCAACAATGAAAAGTAGAAGTAATAAGTGAACTAGAAATCTATGGAGTGAGGTCAATGTGATTAGTAAATAGTTCTAGGGTTGTCTGTGTGTGTTGTACTCCATTCTAGCTCCTTTTTATAGTCTTTTCCTCTTTTAACTGCTTTTGTGATCTTCGGGATATCATTTCGACCTCATAGACTCCGGTTGATGTCAAGCTCGTGATGATCTTAGACGGGTTGGACCTACTTAGCTAGGTGCCGAAATTGGGTCTAACAGGTACCTATAAAAAATGAAAATATATATATATATATATATATATATATATATATATATATATATATATATATATATATATATATATATATATATATATATATATATATATATATATATATATATATATAATAGGTGTTAGTTAGGTGGAATTCGAACATGACTTGGTGGTTATAACCATAATGGCTTGATACATTAAGGATTCCAACAATATAATTCGAAAGGGACTTTGTGGCAGCAATCATCAAGGTTTGATTCATATAAATTCTTGGATATAGGTCAAAAAGAAGTGAACATGACTTATTGGCTACTTCCATTAAGGTTTGATTCATGGAAGTCTGTCCAATCTTGGTCAATGATCTTGCAATAAAAGCATACTTTGACGAAGAAAGAGATAAGTAGAGGGAGAAGATATGAACTAACTTTTACCTGCAGGTCCATATACTTGTTTGAAAGTCCTTGAAGCTTGTGATCGATACTCCCAAGGTAAAACCTACACTTTTATTTATGAAAGAAATAAGGTTGGTAGAGGGGAATGTCAGACATGATTTGCTAAGTTGTTGGCTAGGTGAGTTGCTAAGGTAGGATATGGTATAATGTGATTTTGTGATTATGACTTCTTAAATGTTGATGTCAATATTGTAGAGGTGATGATTCTAAGTTTTAAATCATGTGAGTTCTTTATGTTTTGAATCTTCTTTCAGAGAGGTCAAATTTTTTTGGCTTAAATTAATTTCAAGAACCTATTGATTTCGCTTAAAGATCTTGTATTTCCTAGTTAAGAGGAAATACAAGATCCTTATATTGTCCGTCTGTTTTGCTTGAGGACAAACAAAAGGGTAAGTCTGGAAGAGTTGATATACCATATATTTTACCCATTATTAGCCATGTTACATAAGTGTTTTATGATATATTTACTACGACAGAGTATTTAGAGTATTTACAGGTTCATGGACGATTTGGAGGAAAGTGGTGATTTTGGTATCTTTTAGAGTCTTTTCTATGTAGAGCTGCACAGATGCGCCAGATGTCTATCTATGGATGGAGTCCTTCCCGCCGTTAGATTTAACCCACCTTTTGACACAAGATATATCTTTAAGTTAGCTTTCCAATGCCACCGGATTGAGACAAATCATAATTCTGTAGCAAAAGTTATGCCCGTTTTACTGATGAGTTGTTTGTCTGCCTCGCGAGACGAAGTTGTCAAGGAGATGAAGGAGCATCGATCGACGACACTACTCTGGTGTCGATCGATGGTGATTCCAGAATGTGGGCCGGGTATATTTCAAGACAGACTTAAGCCCAGAAGTCAACAAAAATTACCAAGATACTCTTTGACAACTTGATATCCTATTTATGTTATTTCTAAGCCATTGTTGACGACTACACTTTCTATTATATATTGTTCTTAGTTTTAGGTTTGGAGAGAAGATCAATTCTCCTTTAGAGATTGATTGGAACTCCATTGTTTTATCTTTGATTTCTTAACTATTATAATATTTAGACTATGATTTGTATTATTGCTTACATGTATGAGTAATTCATCTTGTTAGGTCTACGAATTTCATGAGCTTAATGTCAAACTTATTATCGATTAGGATTGCTAGATTATCTATAGATCTCTACATCAGGGTGATTTTTAATACTAGGATCTGGAATAGTTAGAATAGCATGACAGTGTGACTAATTGTTTGAACCTAGAACCACAGGACAATTGAGAGGCACGAAAGTGCAATCAATTAACGGAACCCGAACCTTGCTGGATTAGACGCCTAGGCGCATACGACATTTGGTCTAGGAATCTAGGTTAACATAATCGATTATGTCGTTAATGGTTGTCTAAATAAGCATCGATCAACGCTTTGGCCATAGCATCGATCGACGCTAGATCCAAGTCAACAAGCAGCAGCTGAGACTGGACTTAGACATATGATTAGTTGTTGCATGTGACAGATGGATTACTTATTAAAATCGATCGACGACACTACTCTGGTGTCGATAGATGGTGATTTCAGAATGTGGGCCGGGTATATTTCAAGACAGACTTAAGCCCAGAAGTCAACAAAAATTACCAAGATACTCTTTGATAACTTGGTATCCTATTTATGTTATTTCTAAGCCATTGTTGACGACTACACTTTCTATTATATATTGTTCTTAGTTTTAAGTTTGGAGAGAAGATCAATTCTCCTTTAGAGATTGATTGGAACTCCATTGTTTTATCTTTGATTTCTTAACTATTATAATATTTAGACTATGATTTGTATTATTGCTTACATGTATGAGTAATTCATCTTGTTAGGTTTAGGAATTTCATGAGCTTAATGTCAAACTTATTATCGATTAGGATTGCTAGATTATCTATAGATCTCTACATCAGGGTGATTTGTAATACTAGGNATGTATGAGTAATTCATCTTGTTAGGTTTAGGAATTTCATGAGCTTAATGTCAAACTTATTATCGATTAGGATTGCTAGATTATCTATAGATCTCTACATCAGGGTGATTTGTAATACTAGGATCTGGAATAGTTAGAATAGCACGACAGTGTGACTAATTGTTTGAACCTAGAACCACAGGACAATTGAGAGGCACGAAAGTGCAATCAATTAACGGAACCCGAACCTTGCTGGATTAGACGCCTAGGCACATACGACATTTGGTCTAGGAATCTAGGTTAACATAATTGATTAGGTCGTTAATGGTTGTCTAAATAAGCATCGAACAACGCTTTGTCCATAGCATCGATCGACGCTAGATCCAAGTCAACAAGCACCAGCTGAGACTGGACTTAGACATATGATTAGTAGTTGCATGTGACAGCTGGATTACTTATTAAAATCGATCGACGACACTACTCTGGTGTCGATCGATGGTGATTCCAGAATGTGGGCCGGGTATATTTCAAGACAGACTTAAGCCCAGAAGTCAACAAAAATTACCAAGATACTCTTTGACAACTTGATATCCTATTTATGTTATTTCTAAGTCATTGTTGACGACTACACTTTCTATTATATATTGTTCTTAGTTTTAGGTTTGGAGAGAAGATCAATTCTCCTTTAGAGAATGATTGGAACTCCATTGTTTTATCTTTGATTTCTTAACTATTATAATATTTAGACTATGATTTGTATTATTGCTTACATGTATGAGTAATTCATCTTGTTAGGTTTAGGAATTTCATGAGCTTAATGTCAAACTTATTATCGATTAGGATTGCTAGATTATCTATAGATCTCTACATCAGGGTGATTTGTAATACTAGGNATGTATGAGTAATTCATCTTGTTAGGTTTAGGAATTTCATGAGCTTAATGTCAAACTTATTATCGATTAGGATTGCTAGATTATCTATAGATCTCTACATCAGGGTGATTTGTAATACTAGGATCTGGAATAGTTAGAATAGCACGACAGTGTGACTAATTGTTTGAACCTAGAACCACAGGACAATTGAGAGGCACGATTGTGCAATTCTTTACGAACCTCAATCAATCAACCGAACAACTTCCTTGTTCAACCATGTTTTATTTACTGCTTTAATTTTGATTGTCTAGCTCAAACACAAAAGGTAGTGGTAAGCCTTTGGAACTGAAGTTCAAACAGAGAAACAGAAAACGATGGTGGGAACTTCAGAATTACAAGTGGAGAATTTGGTAATCGTGGTATACAAGAAACAGAGGTTAACAACCTTAAGTCTAAAGATGGTGAAGAAAGCGATGTTGATGAGGATGAGATCTTGAGCGATGAGGACCACAACGAGACTGAAGATGGTAATCAACCTACACTGAGACGATCTGAAAGAGTAACCTCAACCCAAATACGTTGAGGATTATGTGTTACTAGCACAGGAAGAAGGAGAAATATTACTAATGTATTTGAACAAACCACTATGTTTTCAGGAAGTTAATTGTGAGGGAGGGAGGGAGGGAGAGAGAGTTTGGGCTCTATTTCCTCTTCATCTGAATTAGAAACAGAGCTCTCAGATCTCAAATCAGTATTTTGCATCTCCTCATCTTAATTGTTATTTTCTTCCATCACTTCATCATTCTTCTCCTCCTCTCTTCCAACTCTTGCTTCCCACTTTTCAACCTCCACATCCATTCATTCTAACTTCTTTGATATCAATCTCTTCCTATTTTTCTCCATTGTATCCTCTCTTACCTCCATCACTAAAAGCTTCTCTTCACTTCCTTAATAACCAAAACATTCACTCATAAGTTAAACTAACTAAATTAAAAAAGAACAAAAATGTAATTAAAGTAAGTAATCAACTCAATGAAAAGGTATTGATTGATTATGCGTTCAAAATCATTATCTACAGAGAGAGAGAACATTAATCACTCTTTTAAGATCTACGGAACCAGCCCAAGTCTGATAAAGCAGAAGTGGAACAGACTTTACGGAGATAGTTCATCACAGTGAATGCGGCAACGAAAATTGAAGCATGGCTTACCAAAAGTGGGAGAATCCTAGTGCAACACAAAAGCGATAAAATACTATAATTAGTTTTTTTTTTTGGTTGGGGGGGAGGGAAGAATCTCCGGTGACTGGGTCGAGAGGGTTAGCCGCGGTGAGATTGCTCTTTGGACTGAATTAGAACATTGATGTCGATTTACTAAAAAATCTGGACCAAAAATAATAGAAAAAAAAAGAAAAAATAATAAGAAAAAACCCAAACATTTGAGGTCCAAAATCATAGCGTTGAAGTGGATTTAATGACGTGGTGCCTACGTGGCTAGTCTCAGGAAGAGGGAAACACAAGTTTATATAATAGATTTCAATATTATATAAAAACAAAGTTTCAAATTTATAAAGTGGCTCACAAGTATAAAATTTAAAATTAAAATTATATTTTCAATACTTAATGTGATTTTTGCTTATTAATGAAAAATAACTAAATGATAAAGAGAATTTGTGTGACATTTTAATGTATTTTTATTTATAAAAGTTTCAAAGTTTATTAAATTATAAAAATATAAATTCTATATAAATTATAATTTATTCGTGGTAACTTTGGATATGAGGTTATCATTAACACTGAAATACGGTTTCTTAATTAAAAAAATGAACTAATCGCGCCGCCACATGTCAGTCAACCTTGTAAACAGTGCAAAAAACACTCCAAAATTAGTTTTTAATTCATAATTTATGTCACCATTTGTTATGGGTTTTGTGAGGTCCAGGCAATAAAAATCCACTAGTAACCCCACTAATAAACTATGATAATGGTGGCTTGATAGTGCAAGTGTCAGTTTTTATATCAAGAGCTGAAAATATCAATTTTTCTAAATTCTACATTTTCATTGAAAAATTAAACAATATATATATATATATATATATATTAAATTCTAAAATTATTTATATAGGGGAAATCAATATTTTTTACGTATATATATATATATAGATTTTTAAGTTTTATTTTCTAGAATTTCTTAATTCTTTAAATTTTAATATTATTACTAAAAATATTAATATAAATATGCTATTTAAAATACAAATTAAATAATCCGTTTTTACGAATGTGATATATGAATATAATGGAATTAGTATAAGTGTATAACTATTAAGTTAGGTTATTTGAAATATATTTATAGAATGTTTCATAATAAAAACTAGATCTTAACCCGCGCAACCGCGCGGGTGTTTATTTCCAGTTTTATATACATAGATATTGTTTTAGATCATTAATGATATACATTTTAACGTTGATTATATATTTGTATGTCACTACAAAAAAAAAGATCTATTGTTACGAATTTTGGAGACTAAAAGTTTTCGTCACCTCTTTGTCACATAATAGACACTAATTTGTGACTATTATTTTATGTAAGAAAAGAGTAACCACTTGGTCATAATATTGTGACGCGTTTTATCGTAGCCAAAATTTGTCACATTTAGTGACATAAACATGACGGAAATAGAAG
>CAKOAT010079711.1:64803-102153 GCA_932364175.1 Eruca vesicaria subsp. sativa
GTAACTATGTGTGACGAGTTGCTACAAATATTAGTAGTCACAGATATTGTGACATTTTTGTTACGCCAAAACATTTGTGACACACGTATTGCAACCATAAAAAATTAGTAACAAAGACGTAACAATGACAATATTGTTACGAATTATAGTCTATTGTGACAGAATATTTTGTCACAATATCCTTATATTCTTGTAGTGTGTTTATAAAAACGTTTCAGTTACAATAATTTTATAGTTTATATGTTGTAATTAATCAGTTTCTCGTCACATGTATTTGTCTTTTTATTATATATTTATCTTGTTATATTTACGTTTAGTTATTAAACAAACTAATATATACATAAAATAACATATTTGAAAATATTTTGTATTTAAACTATGTTAAATTCAGACCCATCTTTCAAAGCTGAATTTCTGTTAGCAATATTTATTAGGGTTATACATTTTAGATTATACATTATTGTAAATACAAAAGTTTAAAATATGTTAATTTTAGACATGTATTATATCTTTTGTTAATGTTAAGTCATTCTATCATCGTATTATATTTTCAAGATAAATATTTTATATTTATGAAAATAAAACTTATAAATTTATCAATTTATTAGAATTTAATCATATTTAATTCAATATAATAATTATATTTTAACATGGGTTATATAGTTTACCAATGTCAATCTGTTAGTATAAGAATATTCTATGAAATCTGTAATTACTACTCCCTCCGTTTCATTTTAATTGTCATTCTATATTTTTGCACACAGATTAAGGAAACACTTAATTTTATATATTTTCAAGAAAAAACACCTAACCACTTTTCAACCAATAGAAAAATAGAATATTATATAAAACTAATAAATTTTATCTCGAAACTCTAAAACGACACTTATTTTGAAACGAATTTTTTCCTCCGGAATGACAATTAATTCGAAACGGAGGGAGTATAAATTAAAATCTAAGGATATTATGATTCAGTTATCTTAGTTAATATATAAAGGATTTAAACATAGGATATTTTGTATTAGTTGTTATGGGTAATATATAAGATTTGTTGAGTAGTTTTCGGCAAGAGTAATCAGTGTAATCTAACAAATAGGTCTGATATGTAATCAGTTAGAATATTATAAGTTGTATCTTCAAGCAATAATTTTTGAACAAATCATATCTATTGAGATATTTTTGGAGTAAACTTGGTTTCCAAGTTAAAAGATATTACAACTACTTAGATTTATGATCTAATCTATTAAAATAGAGTCATTCTTTTTATCTATTGATATAAGTTGTCATTTAAATTTGGATCTTTTCTAGAGTGTTACAAATAATACAAGCCATATAGTTAATTGAACCAGATTACTTAAATTAAATCGGTGGTTATTTATAGGACATAATCTTGGGCTTACTTCTACTCTATTAAAATAGAGTCATTCTTTTTATCTACTGATATAAGTTGTCATTTAAATTTGGACTCTTTCTAGAATGTTACAAATAATACAAGTCATATAGTTGATTGAACCACATTACTTAAATTAAACCGGCAGTTATTTATGAAATAGAGTTTTGGGCTTACTTTTGTATTTATGACAAATTATATAGTTTGAGTTTTAGGCTTAGTATTAAAGAAAAACTCCAAAAAAACATTGAATAAATGTTCTACCTTAATGGATCAAAAAATCAACTAATATTTTAAGACCCAAAAGTATTTAATATTTTAAGAAAACAAAATTATATATTATTAATCACTTATTTAAATCATGTACTTTAAAATATGTTAATATTTTTTTATTTTAAATAACAATCACTCTGTCTTGATAAATTTCAATGGTAACTTTGATAATAGTTTTTTTTCTTAAATAATTTACTGTTTAAAAAAAATGTAAAACAAAACTAAAAACCAAATCTAAAAATTAAAATCCAAAACCAAAAACTGAAAAAACGCATGTTATATTTTTTCTTTTGTTTTGTTTATTTACAAAATAAACTATTGCAATTTTTTTAAATAAAAATTGTAATCTTTTCAGTTTTATATTAGATGTTCGATTTTTTGGGATTTGTTTGTTGGTAATTATGAGTTCAAACTAACTCAGTGGATCTAAAAGCTAAAAACTCAAACCAAAAGCTGAAAATCAAAACTAGAAACTTAAAAATTAAAAACCAAAAACCAAAATCTAAAACCCAATCTAAAAATAAAAACTAAAACTAAAAACTAATGCAAAACAATCATCATCACAAATTTTGGATTACTGATTTTATACCAAAACATACTTTAAATAAAGACGATACCTAATTATATAAACTTTTAATCAAAAATAATTTATGCGCTTTCAAGCGCGGATCAAAATCTAGTTAGACTTATTCTTGGGTTCACCCCCTAGGGTGAACCTCTAGGTTCACCATCCAATAGAATTCTTTTATTTCATATTTGATATCTTTTTAAAAAAGAAAGAAAATCTTATTAAGTTATATTATATTTTTTAAAATAAAAATAGAAAATAAATAAATAAAGAAATAATAAATAAAAACAAAAATAAATTTTTTTAAAGAAAACATTTTAACATTAAACCCTAAACTATAATCAAAAACCCTAAATCCATGGTTAAATCATAAACCTTTAGATAAATCTTATAGTGTTTTAAAAATTTAATATTTATGATTTACCCAAGGGTTTAGGGTTTAGGATTAGAGTTTAGGTTTAGTGTTTAGGATTTACCCAAAAGTTTAGGGTTTAAGATTAGAGTTTAGGGTTTAGTGTTTATGATTTATCCAAGGGTTTAGGGTTTAGGATTAGATTTTAGGGTTTAGTGTTAAAATATTTTTTTTAAAGAACTTTTTTTTTTATAAAAGTTATCCAAAGGTTTATGATTTACCCAGGGGTTTAGGTTTTAGGATTAGAGTTTAGGGTTTAGTGTTAAAATATTTTCTTTAAAAAATGATCATTTTCGTTTTTATTAATTATCATTATTTTTTATTTATTTTTGTATTCTTAGAGTTTAGGGTTTAGTGTTAAAATATTTTCTTTAAAAAGATTGGGAAATTGCGAGAAATAACACTTTCAAGATACCACTTTTCAACTTTACACTAACCAACTTTACCATTAAAATTTTAATACTCAAAATACTATTAGAATTTAGGGTTTAGGGTTTTGGGTTTAGGATTGATAGTTTAGGGTTTAGTGTTGATTTTTTAGGGTTTAGGGTTTACTTTTTAGGGTTTAGAGTTTAGGATTTAAGGTTTAGAATTGATATTTTAGGGTTTAGGGTTGATTTTTAGGGTTTAGGGTTTACTTTTTAGGATTTAGAATTTAGAATTGATGTTTTAGGGTTTAGGATTAATATTTTATTTAATATTTATTTTATGTATATATGTAAAGAACAAGGATATAAGAGTCTTTTATCCTTTAATAAAATGTGTATTTTTGAAAATGTTCCTTTGTTGATGGTAAACATGAAAAGTGGTACCACCAAAGTGGTATAATTGAAATTCTCCCAAAAAGATTTTGTTTCCTTTTTTGAAAGATATCAAATATGAAATAGTAAAATCTTATTGGATGGTTCACCCTAGGGGGTGAACCCAAGAATAACTCTTATGGTTATACTTGGTTTTGAAAAAAAAAAATATTTTACGATTCATATATATATGGACAAACCAGTTGAGACAAAACCGAAGCTACAATTTTATAATGTTCGGTTCGGCTTCTGTTTATTAAGGGGTTAAATACATAAAATAAGTGGTCACAAAATTCATTGGCATTATACTAAACCGATAGTATAGTCACGACAAAGCCAAATTTTTAGTCGGTATTTTGAATCAAAATTATGGTCGAGAATTAAACACTTGATGTTTAACCGAAAACAGTATTTTATTTTTTATAATAAAATGATGAGACTAAACCGAATATAGAATTTTATTATGTTAGGTTGGACTTCTTTTTATTAAATCAATTACGTATATTCTATAAGTTGCTCATCAATTTTATACCTATTGGGAAAAAGTCATGCTGGTTATCTAAACCAGAAATTTAGGTGTATTGTTTGTAAACATATAATGTCAATTAGCTAGCATTAATAACGATTAGGATAGTTAGAGATTAAATGTAAGTCCCCTTTCTAGGTATAGGTCCAAAATTTTAAAAATCACACATCAAGTGAAGTCATGACTTCGGTTTTAATATATAAGACTAAAGAAAATTACACAAAAAAATGAAACAAGCAAAAGAAACAGAAAGGTGAAACAATTATTTTTTTTTTTTTTAAATCAGCAAAAGAATCGGGGAGTTGATGGATGGAGAAGATGTGAAAGAACGCTTCAACGGCATAAGTTTCTGGCCGATCACTTTCCTACTTCCTCTCTCGATTCATTCTTCATTCATCACACTTGTTCTCACCTTCCCAAATCCCTTTAAGGTAACATTTTCTAGGGTTTTTCTTTTGCACCGGAGGAAAAGTGGGAAGAAGACGCTGTTGTTTCCTCAGTCGATCTGAGGTTGAAATTTAGCGATTCTTGCGAAGAAGATGAGCGCATCTCGGTTCATAAAGTGCGTGACCGTTGGTGACGGAGCTGTGGGTAAAACCTGTCTGCTCATCTCTTACACCAGCAACACTTTCCCTACGGTTACCTTCTCTCAATCATATCTCCTTCTTCATTGCCTTTGTTAAAGACAAACATTGTCTTCTCTCTATCTGTGCATTTTGTTGATTGAGTACTTGTTGTGAAGATTTGTATCTTTTGTTGGAACAGGATTATGTCCCCACTGTTTTCGATAACTTTAGCGCTAATGTTGTTGTTAACGGAGCCACTATCAACCTAGGCTTGTGGGATACCGCTGGTACTCAAATCACCCTCAAGCTCTCCTTACTCAGTTGCATAAATCTATGGCCTTTTTCTCATTTGTTTTTTCTTTTTTTTTTTTGTGAGCAGGGCAGGAGGATTATAACAGATTGAGACCCTTGAGTTACCGCGGTGCTGACGTTTTCATCTTAGCCTTTTCTCTTATCAGTAAGGCTAGTTATGAGAATGTCTCCAAGAAGGTGCGTTAGTTCCTACTTTTGCCTTACTACATGTTTCTTGAAATGAAAAGTCTTTTGGTTCTGATTCTGCTGCAGTGGATCCCTGAGCTGACCCACTATGCCCCTGGTGTCCCCATTGTTCTTGTTGGAACCAAACTCGGTTAGTTCCCTTTCCTTCTTTTTGCATTTGTTTTGATCCATACATGTCTGTATATTGTGACACTAGTGGACATTACCTTGCATTCATTGCTTCTGTTTTTATTGAATTTTGGGTCAAACTGTTTCTTGTATCGAACACTTTCTCCTGATAGTTAACCTACCTACCTCTGTTGCCCAATACCATGTAAGCAGTCATTCATTATTGGTCTAATATATAGCTATTATGAAGGCTTTTAGGCAATATCACCTCAATCTGAAAATCTTTTTGATCTTCTGCTTAAGGTTTTGTTTTCATCAAAATGTGGCAGATCTTAGGGATGACAAACAGTTCTTCGTTGACCACCCTGGTGCTGTACCTATTACCACTGCTCAGGTATTCTTTCGAATTGGTTCTCTTTTACTCTGTTTCTTACCGTGCTTAAAACCTAACTCGCTTGACCTTTTCCCCACTTTGGGCAAACAAAGGGAGAGGAACTAATGAAGCTCATTGGAGCTCCTTCGTACATTGAGTGCAGTTCAAAATCACAGGAGGCAAGAAAGTTCAAAAAAACTTCCCTTTTGATGACTACTGCATTGAATATAAGTTTGCTCTTTTACTTCATAGCTCGACTCTGTTTTTTTTTTTTCTAATGAAAAGCAGAACGTGAAGGGGGTGTTTGATGCAGCGATCAGAGTAGTACTTCAACCTCCAAAGCAGAAGAAAAAGAAGAGCAAAGCACAAAAGGCCTGCTCCCTTTTGTAATTTCTCTACGCTCATGTCACTCTCTTTTGTCTCTTCCTCTCTCTAGTGAAGGCTTAAGAAGGAGAAACACAGTGGTCTTAAAGATGGTTCAGAGTTCGTTGTGATAAGCTTCCTTAATCCTAGAAACGATTACTTCTCGTTTTACAGATAAATAGTTCCCAGCTTTAGCTGAGAGCTAAGATTGCACTACCATTAGTTCTCTCTTTTACCATTAGTTCTCTCTTTTGTCATTATCTCTACTCTTCCTCCTATTTCGTTCAGTAACAAAAGTTGACCTTAAAAGGTTGCCCTATCAAGCATGTACCTCGTACATACGCAAAGACTCTCATCATCGGCTATACTATTGTATAAATGCTTGTTAATGTAGTTGGCTCATTTTACTCACGTTAACATCAATATTGAAACACACAGAACTTATCTGCATCATATAAATGGTACTGTTCCTAAAAAGAATTGAATTCAAACCTAGTTCTAACAGTTAACGTTTTCCCGAGAAAGGGAATACGTGTTGGAAGTCATTGAATCTTTGTCAGAATGTTCTAATCCTAACTCGGAAAATCGGGCAAGCCACAGCTTCGAGGACCAAGTGTTCACTGCTCAGGGACAATCATATATACCGATTCGGTGCTTGTTCCTCTACCGCATCTTATGACCAAAGGAGGTTTACTCTGTTTCAACCCATTGCTTTAAAAGAAAAATGAAGTTAGCTTTAGGTCAACAGGCTTAATGAGAAAGGCTTAAGCATCCATTCCTAGCTCCAATGACTTGGCTCTGATGCAAAGGTGTGCGTTCTTTATCCAACTGATTGGACTGCTCAGGCAATGAAACAAATCTAGCTCTAGCATCTTAATATCCCATGGGATCAGTTATTACCCTTTTATGTTGCTTTTGTAGCTGATCTAGTTAATTAAAAGATCCAAGCTAAGCTTTCAATCAAAATGAACAATGATCAGACTTTATCAAAAAAATGGCCCGTTAGCTCAGTTGCTTAGAGCGTCATTGCTAATAACGCGAAGGTCACATGGGCCACTTAAGCATTTTATTTTAGCAGATATAGGAATGAACACCATGACTGTCTTACTTTTTTGAGCGACAAAGTGGAAGACACCTTTAGCTTCCGGTAAATAGGCTTAGTTTGATAGGCATCCATTCCTACCTTCAAGCATGAGCTGTGAACACCACTATTCTAATCTTTGCTCTGCATATCCATCCAATTTTGGGAATATGAAAAAGTGAAGTAAATGTGGAATGGGAATATGAATTTTGACAACAGTCAGATGTTTTCAATTCATGATCTGTTCCTTTATCCATCCTTAAACCTTGAATGAGCCACAGGTTTCCCTTTACGTTTAATGGTGCATTGTCATGGTCCCCCCTTTTCTCTTGTGGCAACGTCAAGTGATATAGTTGTTTTAAAGGTTGGGTGTCAAATTACATTGTGATATGGTAAACTCTATTAGGACTTCCAATACATATTCGTATCAACTTCATATGATTCTCAGAGAACACATAACACTCACACCAACAACTAATCCAAAACAATTGTTCAGTTTCACTTGTACATCAAATGACAAAAGACAATACAAACAATACACGCATCGTCAAACGACCTGCTTTTTGCTTCATCAGGAACCCTTTACTAGGCTTTCTTTTGTGAAGCTGCAGATTTAATGGCGGATTTCGCAAGTGTTGAAGGCTTGAGAACACTCTTGGGATTAATCGCCTTTCTGATTTTGAAAGCAGCCCAGGCTGTCCCAAAAGCATGCCCCACTGCCTCTAGCCCTTCGTTTGTCGCCTCAGCCGCTTTACCACCATGCCTGCACTCATCAAACACCAATACATAAATTATATCTCTTCAACACTGCCATCTCTATAAAATGACACCTTTACTTACCTGTGATCAACAAGTTCGGTTGCAACAGTGGACGACGTAGACATTACATTTCTTCCAGCTACTTCAAAAGCGTCACAAACCTTATCTATCAAAAACAAGAATCAACAGTTCCAATTATTATGACATCTAAAGATTAGCCGCATCCATATAAGTGTATCTACATAATATACTTACTGAATCCGTCAAGAGTTGCAAGGACAATTTCTCCAGGAAGAAGGCTAAAGAATTTCTTCCCTACTTTGGTGTTTGCCACTGAACTTGTGAAGAACCCTGAAACCTTAATGACTCCAGACAAAATACCATTTGCCACATTTTCTGTCATCTTGGTCATCTTCTTCACTCTAACATAAGCAAAACAATCCAAAGTCAATACACATACCAATGTTGCATTTTCAAATTCTAGAATCTAATTTCAAACCATAAAAACTAATCTTTAACAAAAGGAGACATGACTTCATGCTTTTCAAATATTTTCCTAAAATAGAAAGTCATAAACCTCTCTAGCAAACACTTAAACTAAATCAAAACCATTGATTCATACATACCTCTTGATTCTCTTCAAGGTGTCAGGGTGAACATCCCTCTCCTTCTCAGCCTTACTCAACCTCCGTTTCATGAAATCATTTCCCCATTTGAGCCGATCCATAGTCACATCACCACACCAAAGAATCCCTTTGATCAGATGCCCAGAGCCAGTTGCAATCAGCTTCGCCGTCTTCCCGCTGTAATCCTCCACATTCGGAGCAAGAGTCGTCCAATACGCAGCACACTGCTTCTCCACAATCTCTTTCCTCTCCCCAGTAAGTTCCACCGGAGAAGTCTCCCTCGCCACAGTCACATCCAACACCTCTTCCCCTGTTTCCTTCGCCTCCTCCGACACTTGCTGCACCGTGAAACAGCTGTAATCCTCCAAGATCTTCTCCAGCTCCTCCAGCAAATGCTCTTGACCCTTTGAAGCAATTGTAAGTCCGTAGTTCAACATATCGTTCTCTTCTTCCTTTCGCTTCGCCTTCTTCACACCTCCTTCCTCGTCTTCGTCGCTCGAATCATGTCCGAAATCTTTAGTTGGTCGGAGGGTAAAGAAGTAATGAGACTCATCGACCTTGACAGAGTTCTCATCCTTGGTCAACGGCCACTGAATCTCGTCGGCGACACGAGCGAGAACAGTGACGACGTTTCCGTCTTGAACAATACGGATGATCGTGAGATCGCCGCAAGCGAGCTCGACGCTGTAAGATTTGTCGATGAGGTGGAGAATGGCGCCGGAGATTTTCAGAATCACCTCCTCCGTCGCTGCGGGAGGAGCAGACACCGGGACGGAAGTCGTCTCCGGATGCTCAGGGAAGAGATCACGAGCAAGATCGTTCATGTCGAGGGAAGGATAGAGATTAGTAGTAGAAGAGGAGGATATAGGGTTAAGAGGAGCTTCGGGATTCGACATGTCGACAGTAGGGTAAAGAGATGAAGATTGCTTCTCGCTTGAGTTTCCGTGAGATTCCATTATCGCCGGAGATTTGAAATTGGAGAAGATAAACAAAGAATGATGGAGAGTTGGTTTCTTTGATTATGAAAGATATTTATTCTAACAAGAAAGTGACCAAGCTAAGTATCTGTCTGACATGTGCCAACGTGGAAGCTACGCGTAAGTAACGCGTGTACCAGTCTATACCGGTTCGGTTTAAAACTTACCGACATCTTTCCCGCGTTTGTTACACAGTCCGTTTATTTGAGTTTTGTTGACTTACGGCAGTTTTTCTCATGTCGGTCCATTTTTTTGTGTCTCGGAAGGTGCATTAGCACGTAAAAAGAGCATCTAAATTTAACAAATGTTACATCTAAGTTTGCAATCTTTGGATCATCGGAGTTGGAGGTCATCGTACTTGTTCCACTTTAACTTGAAATATTTGAAAAAATTATCATCTAAATCCTCAACTTTAAAATTTGGTTAAAAACTATGAATTTTCTTTTTGACTATTTAAAACGCCATCTCATCTTATATAACCACTTTAAACTCAACTTAACCTAATTAAACCAAATTAAAACGATGTTAATTTGGGTAACAGATTGATTTAACAGAGTTGACCACCAATTCTAATTTCCGTTAAATTACTAAGGCTATGAATTTTTGAAAAAAATTTTATATCTGAAAATAATCGAATCCGTGACTAAAGCTACACTCATTATTATTTCTCTTGTCTAGTTTTCTCCTCCACCTCCATGAAAACTCACAGTTTAATCAGTTAAAGCTTTTATTCTCAACAATGCATTTTTTTGGGTCCGACTTCTTCATCTTCTTCTCCTTCTTCGATAACACCTTTCGTTCTCTCTCTCATTCCTCGCTCGTAAGAATCTCTGTAAATTATTGGAAAATTTCACATTGAAATCCATGGAACTTCCGTTCATTCATCAAAGAACACACCTTTCTGTCCAGTTGTCGACCATTCTTCAAATGTATCATCGCAAAAGTAGGATTTACACTCTTCAACATTTTCTACAATGATCGATTTAGGGATTTAGATTGGGAGAGGATGATTCGGACAAGAAGAATAATATTTTTTGGTGTTTTTTCAACTTAGCATAATTGTAAGTTGTCTAGTGGTTCAGATTTACAATGAGTAGCTTTGGTCATAGGTTTGATTTCTTTTAGATACAATTTTTTTTTAAAAAAATTTAAAGCAACGTAATTTCAGGGATTTAATGGAAATTAGAAAAGGTGACCAACTCTATTAAATCAATTGGTTACCCGAGCTTACGTCGTTTTTAATTTGGTTTAATCAAATTAAATTGAGGTTTAAAGTGGTTGTTCAAGAGAAGATGATGCAATTTTAAATCGTTTAAGAAATAATTTCTTGAAACTTCTTTTTATTTTACTACAAAAAAAATTAATAAATTATATAATTTCCATATTAACATTTACAAATATAAGATAATAAACTAAACTAAATACAATTAAAATAATATTTTTTTTACCTATCTAAAAACTTAATCTTTTTTTTTTGTCAGCAACATAGACAGACTCTAAGCAGAATCTGCAAACCAAACTGATAACTCGGCATCCATATGAACAACATAAGACGACTGCTTCCTGGTACTGCGTGCTAGTTTGTCTGTCTTGGTATTCAGCGTTCTGTGGATATGAATGATCTCTGAATGAGTAAAAATTTCTTGAAGGAGCTTTATGTCGTCCAAGTAATTTGCAAAGGCTGGCCACTCCTCTGGTGCAGAAACCATCTTCACCAATTGGATGCAATCCGTAGCAAACGTGACATGAAATTGACGCAAATTCCTCATACTTTCCATAGCCCAGATGAGAGATTCTATCTTCGCATGTAGTGGCGATATACTCTTTCTCGTATTCCTTGCTCCCATTAGTTCTCAAAAGCCTGGAAGGGTACTATACCAACCCTGACCCGAGAACTTATCCTGATCTTTCGAAGACCCATCCATAAAACACTAACGCCCAGGAATTTGTGGTAAGATGTTCTCACTAGTCTCTTGTTCACTCAGATCATTTTGTTTTATTGATTCCTGAGCCTCCTTCCATAATAGCGATTCCGTCTCTGCCAACCGCAATGTATCATTGGGATCCATATCAATATTACTGAAGACCTTATTATTCATTTCCTTCCAAATATACCATAAAATGAAAACAAACTGATGATCATCCATTTCTGGCTTTACCCTCTGTGGAAACCGAAATTCGCACTGTCGATTTCCATAAAATAAGGAAACTTAGGTAAACCCTAATTTTCCAGAGGTTCTGGATCTCTTGGATCTCTGCGAGATCCAAGACAAGTAACCAAATAAATGCGGAAAATATGAAAAACATGATAAAACGAATTTATAAAAAAAAGTAGATCTTATTTCGAATCTGCATAAGAGCGTTGCGATTATTACAAGAGATTACAAAATCTTTGGCCGAAAGAGCTGTCAGCAAGTTATCTAGTTCTAGCAACGGAAAACCTTAAACCTAGTTGAGTCGCAGCTCAATAACAAAAGACGAAAAATATACAAAAAATGGTTTTGATTGATTTCAGAATGAACTTTATGAAAGGCTGCCTACATACCCCTTTCGAGGATCAAGCCGAACGTAGTTCAATTGATAGAGCTGAAAAAGAGATCGAACTGCCTGGGCGAGTTCGTCTACGAATTGAGTGCCAGTCATAGAAACCGAACTTGTCGAGAATAAAGCTTAAGTTTCTAAGTGAAGAGAGTTCTAAGTCTAGAAAAGTTGTAAAAGTTCTTCTCCTCTTGACTTCGACCTTGTGCTTATATACTCCTCCTCTAGGCGGTTGGTCTTTCCTTTTCCACCCTGATTCGTGTTTATCGGAAATCTTCCATTTATCTCGATCTTCCTATTTTTCCTTGGAAAACTTCTATTTTGTCTTAAAACTTGACATTTATCCGTTCCTACGAATAATGGGTAAACCGTCATCATATCTTTGGGCTGGATCTCGTCTAAAGTCCTGAGTGGGACTTTATCGCGTTTTAAGACTTTCCGGGCCAATGTGTGACTTAGCCGTTTAACAATTTTAGACGGGATCGTTCCATGATACGATGCCGTTTTTATAAAATATCTCGAGTCAATCGTTTAGTTTAGCAATTTCCGGTGTTTTGTTTAACCGTTCGCCGTTTTATAATATTTACTTGAGGTTTTACGAGAAAACAAGTCTTTAGCGGTTTTTATCGTAAAACTCCAACGGTAAGACGGATCGAGATGAAACGAGAGATGTTCCGATCACAGTTCAGAGTACGATCGAGTCGAGGGACATATTCCTTGCATCCGGGCAATGCGGATGATGAGGTTTGTGTAGGATAGCTCGCCAGTCCGGCAACCTAGACGGTGTGGTCCAGCTCGCCAAGACGGCAAGCTGGTTTGGGACGGTTCAGCTCGCCCAGCTGTTGAGCTGGTTAGGCACGGCCAGCTCGTCGGCTGGGTGAGCTGATTGGCTGTGGTCAGCTCGCCAAGCCGGCGAGCTAGGCTGGTCCGTCCAGCTTGCCATCTTGGCGAGCTGATCGGCCTCGGCCAGCTCGCCCAGCCGGCGAGCTGGACCGGTCCAGTCAGCTCACCGCCTTGACGAGCTGGTTGGCTGTCCGACTTCAGTCGAATCTTATCTTCCCGACCCGAGATTCTTTTGGAGAATATAAGGAGAAGTAATCGTAGACGTTGATTTCAAGATTACCGTTTTCGACCCCAACAAGGAGGTGTTTTTAATTACTTCACACTTTGATACGAGTTTTCCGTAACTTTGTATCTCTGTAGAAAGTCTGCAGTTTTCCTTTATTCATTTTCCGAGACTTTTAGCCATTGATTCTGTCGTGACTGATTTTGACGCCAACAGTTAGCCCCCCAGCTCGTTGGAACCTTGAGCTTCTAGTCGTGAGGTTTTGGTGAGTGGTTAGACAAGTTTTGGCAAGTTAGGCAGAATTTATGGTTGAAAAGTTCCGTTGAAAGTGGTCTTCCCACTCTCATTGGAATGGAAAGCGGTAGGATTTGGGCTGAGCCTAGTGAAGGCTGCCTACGTACCCTCTTGAAGGGATCAAGCCTTTCGTAGTTCGTTTTAGAGTTAAGGATCGTACAACCTGTTTTCCAATGAGACCTTTTCAGTCTAGTTATGCGTAGAGATTATTGAACATGACGATGTTGATGGTTTTTTGTATCAGCCTCGAGACTTGCCTCGTAGGTTGTCTGCTTCGACCGAGTGTGGCCATTATATTTTTGGACTGGTCGTATGTAGCTTCGAGTTGGTGCCACTTTGCGACCGTCTTTTAAATTGTGTTTTGTGTTTTAAGAGCAAGTTTGTATTCGTATGAATGTGGAGGGAAGAATATGAGTTGTCATCTCATAGTCTAACTCTTTTTTTTTTGTAGATCGCTCTATTCGTTTACTCTTTTTAGGATGTTTAGAGTCTCGTGAGCGTTTAGATATGGACGAAGAGACATGCCTTTAGGATCTCATTTCATGCCTTGAGACGTTAGAGACCAGTGTGCTGGGTTTAGGGTAAGACCTAGGTTTACTTTCGGTTTTAAGGCTTTGCGATGACTAATCGGCGTTCGTTTTGCCTGTTGCGATTTTAACCTGATTCTGTACCGATTTAAAGTCCGCGATAGGTTCTCAGCTTATACAACTTTTCTGGTCGGAACCGAGTATCCCCGAAGGTGCTGACCAAAATTTGGATTTCTTTATAGCGCTATTACCCTTGTGTCGAGTGTATGAGAGCTATCTCTGTGAGATAACTTAAGTTTGTTTAAGACTGTTGCGAGTTTTATGTGATCAGCAACAAACTTAGGTGGTATATGTTACTGTTTCTTGGACCTTCGCGAAGGATATGTATCTTAAGAAATTTTGTATGTTTTATAGTTGTGGATGGACTGTTGGGTCTTCCAAGAAAGTGATTTTATCGAGGAAGGTATTTCCGTCGAAAAATTGTTCTTCAGGCGTCTGCGACGTCTCACAATGCCGAAGATTGGTTTTTCTTTCATATGTCGCGTTTTGTGTTTGAAACGTTCACGGTCTTGAAGATGTTATGCGGTGTTGCAAGGGTTTCGTCTTAACCATGCTTTGAAAGAACACTTTGGTTTGTTTGCAGACATTCGCAGCCAAAACTCATGTTCCTGTTTGGATGTTAAGTAGTTTGATTTATGCTAGAGCAATTAGGACCGAGGGGTCGCATATATAGATCTTAGTCGATTTTTGACAAGTTTATATTATCCGTTGAATGTTTTAGGTTGGAGCGAAAATTGTATTCAGCCGCATAGCCAAGGATGTAATTGGTAAAGGATTAGACCATGACACTTTCGTGCTATCAATAAGGTCGAGTTGGCTTGGATCGTCCTTAAAGGGGATGTTGTAACCTAGCTCGGCATCAAAGTGAAGCGTGCTTGGACAAGGGCCAAGTAGCATTTGTCAAGATTGATATGCCAAGTATGTCCATGGTCGTAGAAAATGTTTTTCTGTTTTAGGTTTGATTTATATGATGAAAATTTCGTATAATCTTTCTTTTAATCGTATGGAAATTGCTTCTTTTTTATCCTAGGGAGACAAAGCCTAAGAAACTCGATACAGAACCCATGTGGAGTCAGTTGCGGGGTAATTGGTTGTCCAATGTCGGATCGTATAGCTTGGTTTTTTCTTTGTCATTGTAAATGGTCGTCTACAATATTGTCATCATTACTTGTTGGTTATATAGTATGGGCTTAAATAAATAAAGCAAACGGGTAAACCCAAAGTATTGTCTAAACATGTCACCACTTTCAATATATTAACCTTCCTAACTCTTAAGCTAAGTTAAAAAACAAACCTTCCTAACTCTTTATTATTTGGACTTAAATTGGAGAATCATTGACTCAAACACTTACCATGTTTCTTAATCACACATCTGAGTGTTTACATGGCAACGACAACCGAATCCAAAACACGCCACATACATTCGAAATCAATAACAAATACCACTTTCCTAATACCATTTTTCATTTATGCATTAACCAACTTTACCTTTAAAATTTAATAGCCAAAATACAATTATACCCCTAACTAATAAAACCTAAAACTATTGTCTTCTTCCCCCACGATTTCTTAAATTTCAGATCCACTAAATTGAACGACATCCAATAATAAAATCTGACGAGATTCGACGATTGTGACGAGTTTTCCGGCGAGCTTTGAAGATGATGACGAGTTCTCCAGTGGAATCTGACGATGCTGATGAGTTCTCCGGCGAAACACGAATGAGACTATCTCTCTCGTGATGCCTAAGAAATACTAACAAAGGTAAGAGGATAATAGATGGTGGTTTTCGTCTCTTTCTGTAATTGTATCTTGGTTTATCAAAATCGACATGTCTCTTGGAAGGAAGACAAAGTTCTTCTCATGAAGTTTTCAAATATCAAATTTATAAGATCTTGTGGATTGGAGCCTGTGTATTTTATAGCTTCTGCAACGCCACACCTTGGTTCAAGAGGACACAAGCAGGTGACTTGAGAAATTGTGTAGCTTAGATCCCTATTGTACTTATGCATCAGTGTCTTATTTCTATGAACAAGACTTTGATGTTGACTTTTGCTATCAATATGTAGACTTATGAATTAAAGAAACTTACAATTTAGTTCGCATTAGGTCCTATTGTTTTCACTGTCGCTGCTTCCAGACGTCCCTTGACGGTTCTTGACTCTGAACCCACTATCCACGACATGGTTTTCTTGCTTTATCTAGCTCAACAGCTTTAGTACGACAGTTCCACTATGATCATGAGGCTCAAGGCTACTATTCAGTCTTTGGAAGTGCAGATGAGTTCTGTTACTGAGAAGAGTGCTAATTACGCTCAGATTTCTTATCACTTACTAGAGAGAACGCTACTTCGGTTGTGGTTAACTCACTGCTCTCAACTCCAAGGCCCCTGAGAAAGTCGTCTTTCATCTTGTCACCAACGAGATCAACTATGCTGCGATGAAGCCATGGTTTGCTGTGAACATGGGAAACCTCAGAGGAGTCACTGTTGAGGTTCAGAAGTTTGAGGATTTCAAATGGCTTAATGCTTCTTATCTTCCGTCTTCAAGCGGCTCTCAATGCTCAATCATCTCAATGCTCAATTATACCTTTTTATAAGGATTTATAAAAGAAACTGTAAAAGAATGATGTTCTTTAATAAGCAAAGAAATGGTGGAAAGTTGGTTAATTTGGTGAATATCTTGTGGTTTCAGAGAAAAATGCAAGGCAATGGACCTTGTCGTGAAACTAAAAAGTGCTTATGTGTTAGCCTTTTAGAACAAAATAGTGACAAAGTAATTATAGTTAATCCATCTTATGGTTGTACATAGAATTGGGTTAAAATGCATGGAAACATGCATTGAGATTTTCACAGAATTTTTCTCACATGGGATGAAGCAAAAGAATATGTTTTGCAAAACCTATTTGTATTTGTTATCTGTTTGAACGATTTTTTTAGAAAAATCAAATTAAAAGCCATTATATATCAGTTTATAAACCTTTATAAATCACTTCATTAACAATTATCATTCTGTTGACAAAATCTCACCTAAAAACAACTTATAATTTTTATACATCAGTTTATAATTTACAAACATTTATAGGAGAATTATAAACATTATAAATACGTTCATAAAGATTTACTTATAATTTTTGTAAGAATTTTTAAATGATCTATAAACTCTTCTAACTGATTTATAAACACTTTTAAATTGATTTATAAACTCTTATAAATTGTGTTATGAAGATTATTAAATTTTTATAATCTTTTGATAAACCCTTATAAATAGATTTATAAACTCTTATAAATAGATTTATATTTCATATATATTTGACCAACTTTTATAAATATGTCCTAAACCCATCGACACAAACGAAAAATCTCTTATAAACCCTCATAAGATGATATAAATCATTACAAACTGATTTATGAATTCTATAATTACACATACAATAATGGTGTTTTTGGTTAGAAAAGGATTTTGTAAATAATGGGTTATAACTTGATTTATAATGGTTTATAAATGGATCTGTAAGTGTCTATAAACTGATTTATAAATGTTATAAATGTTTATAAACTAAGTTAAGGGTTTAATTATAAGTAGAATTACTAGTGTCTATAAACTGAGTTTTTGATGTGTTAATAAAATGATTTATAAAACCGTATAGTTTGATTTATTAGGGTTTATAAAGTGATTTATTAGGGTTTATAAACTGATTTATTAGAGTTTGAAAACTGATTGATTTTTCATATTGCCACGGATTGACTTGTTTGACAGACAATTGACAATCCTTCAATAGAAAGTAAAGAAAAATGAGATTGTAAAACCAATGCCTCAACTCCACTTTTTTCTAAAGAAAGAAGCTTTCACACACTCAGATAACGAAAAACAGCACAAGAAACTCTCATAACAACACTCACTTTGAGAAGATCTAGCGTATCGGTGGCCATGCGTCCCTTTCTAGGAAGACCAAGACGAATCTGGTTTCTCACAGATACAGCGTCGGTGACACCATTTTGGACGGAGCTCTGAGAGTGGGAGACGCATGAAGTCACCATCCTGAGTAGGCATCTCTTGCGAATTCCGATAACGGTCACAGTAGTCGTATGAAACGGAGAGAAGATGGAGGAAGAAAGAGGAGGAGAGTGTTGTAGAGTGGTGTTGTTTAAGAATGAGTCCAGGCTTGACGAAGAAGACGACAACGAGAAATTAAGATGGAGGAAATCAGAGATAGATTAAAAAGGTTAGTTTAGTCATTTGGTCACTGGTGACTTAGGTATTTATGAAAATGTCATTCTAGCAAAGGTAAAAATGAAAAGTAGTACAATGAATGTGGTAAAATTGAAATTTCCCAAGAAGTTATTCAAACT
Source organism: Eruca vesicaria subsp. sativa (assembly GCA_932364175.1). Lineage (NCBI taxonomy): Eukaryota > Viridiplantae > Streptophyta > Magnoliopsida > Brassicales > Brassicaceae > Eruca > Eruca vesicaria. Next base: position 82,960 of record CAKOAT010079711.1, read on the forward strand.
AATCATGATTATATGAATAACGACCAAAACAAAATAACAATAGAATCATACTACTAACAGTTGTTATAACAAAACTTTACAGCCAAATTTTACAAACCAACTTAACAAAACATCAAACAATTTACATGTAATGAAGATATAAAGTCTTTACTCTGAAAAATAGAGAATAATGATGATTAATGTCCCTTTAATTCAAACCAAAAATGAGTATTAAAAATAACAACAAAATCTCAGAATTTATTATTTATTTGTTTATAATATCATTTTCAAGCTACAATCTTTTTAAATTCAGAAAATTGATTTCTCGCTCGTAGGGCGGGCTAACCCTAGTAGTTAAATAAAGCAGAGACTGGAGCGTACATTTCAAAGTTTAAGGCCTAATACTAGAGAAATATGTACGATTAGAAAGTATTAGAGGAAAGTGAAATAATATAAACAATGGGGATCAAATGAGAAAATATGGATAAGTATGTTTGGGAGATCAATCGACCCAATTCGACCAAGTGGTCTCAATCAGAAGTGTTTTGTTGGAAGTCACAAAGAGGAGGTCAACGAGTGGTGAATGAACGAAATCGAAGAGTGGTGCTGAGATAAGATGACAGCGTCAACGAGTGGTGCTGAGATGAGATGATATCTTAGAGGAGTGATGTATGGAGAGATCGTAAGTGTTTCGCGTTTGGACTTACGACAAGGAATGGAACTTGTCACATTCTGAAAAGTGCTTCGACAAGAGAACTCGATGGAGAAGATAGTGACGCCGCGGGTGAAGCTCGACCGCGGCACACGAGCAGGGACAAAAGCAAGACGTGGTAGGGATTCAATTTTTTTTCCAAAATAGTATTCAAAAGTTAAAGTGATCAAAAAGTTTTTTATTAAATGATTAAATGACAATTTTATCTTCATTTATGTTTTTGGTAATTAATAGTAAATATATAAAAATAAATAAATATTTAAAAACCAAAATAATAAAATAGTAAAATATTTTTTCATTTTTTTTAAAAAAGTTGAAATTTTTCATTTACAATTACTTTTAGAAAAACTATTTTCTTTAAAATTCTAGAAATACATTCTTGAACATGCTTTTAAAGTTTAGAAATACATTCTTGAACATGTTTGCATTATTTCTTCAATAGTCTATTGAATCAATGTTTAGTTACCACTTAATTTTCCTTGTTGACCACATTAGGTTCAGTCCAACCGTTAATAATTGTAAAACAAGATTCTTCATCAATCGCGTATGACATGCCTCATCCGAACTTTCCAGTAACCAAAATTTCCTTTATCCAACATGATAGGTTTCTGAAATGCGATTACTTCCTTCATAGTATCCATGTTCTTCCAGGATTTTCAACCTGTAAAAACCATATTCCAAGTCGTAGAGGTTGTCCCGTTCTTATACCAAATGAAAAACCTAGAACGTAGACTATAATAATGATCATAAATATGAGATTCTTTTTCAATGAATACCTTTATTAGAACTCAAGTAAATAATCTAATTACACACTTGTCCAATCAGATTTGAACAAATATAAATGACAGTATACAAGTTGGATATCATGACTGACAAATTATTAACTGCTGGAGGTAACCTTTTGCAACAACAGTTGCTTCTTTCACAAGAAATCTCACTCAAAACCTTAACTTGTGTTCTTTTTCTCGTGATCTATTTGATCTCTAAAACTGTATTAGATGTGCTTTAATATATACTAGGATAAGACTTGCGCCTTACGCGGGGTGAATTTATATGAAAATTATTTAAGAAATATAGTACGGAAAAACACTTTATATTCTTTATCTAATTAATATTTTTGGCCCTTGAACAATTTTTTATAACTTTTTATTAATCGAATAATTTTATTATGGATGATTTGATCCAATTTTTAGAAATATTTTAGGTCAAAAAATCATTTATCGCATATGAACCTAAAGTTTAGGCCGAAGAATCTCACACCTACTATTTGGTTACAAGCAAACCATGTCAACTCAGTTTTATATCATAATATCAATTTAAAAGTAAATTATGGTTATGAGAAGTTTATGTTCACGTCTCAATCCTAACGATCTTCAATATTTTCTTTTCTTTTTGTGTTGTTTTTTTTTCATTTTGGTTCGATATAAATTTTTTTTTTGAGTTTAGTCTCATTTCGTTCTTTTTTTTGCCTTAGATTTAGAAAATGTTTAATATTTCAAATTACTAAAGAGATACATACTTAGGTTAGGATCTACGCTTTGTGCAGAAGAAATATTTTATATTTATTACTTATTTTATGTTTTTTCATATTATGAAATAATAAAATAATAATTACTTTAAATAACTAAGAAATCACTTACTACTATGTAATAAATTGGTGTGCTAAATCAAACGACCCCTCTTGTTTATTTGCAATCAATTTAGGATAAGTAAATCAAAACAATCAATATTATCTATCGTATATGATATATAATTAATTTAAATGATATTAACATAGATTTAAATAGTATACTTTTAATAGGGATATTTATTAAATGAGGTTTCTACTCATATGATTTTATGATTATTTACATATTTATGTAAAAAAATTTTACATGAATGGAATTTTTTTAATGTGGAATTTTTAGTGGTTTTAATAATTTATAATCATTTAGAAAAAGAATATTTAAAAATTAAAATATTCAACATTCAATATATGTTCAATGCAAATATCACAATATAAGTATGTATTTTCATATGATGTATAGTTTAATTTAAGTGATATATATATATAGTAACATAAACACATATTAAAATAAAATTATTTATTCATATGATTTATAATCATTGTATCTTATTATAGAAAAAAAAACTAAACCTTGATCACAAAATTTTATGTGATACTTTTAACCGTTTTAGTAATTATACTCGTTTTTATAAAGTAAAAAATACAATATATATATATAAATCATTTTTTTATTATATGATTAATATAATTATGTAATTTATTTTAATAATACAGAACTAAAAAATGATAGAAAGTATACAGATGGTTAGCAAATCTTTATTATTTAAAATAATTAGTTATCATATATCTCTTAATTAAATTAAGTAATTCCATATCTTTTATTAAAGAAATAATATATTAATAAATTTCAGTTTGATAAGTGAATGGTTCATAATGGAGCATTTACTATATCTCACATTAATATCCAAATTACTCCATTCAATTCTTAATTATCTTACGCTTTGTATCAAAACATAAGCTTACCATCATGTGCACCGAATTTTTAAGAGATCCTAGCGAAATCATTAGAGAGTCTATGGACCAACTATTTTTCAGTTGAATAAGGAGCTGGCACGTTATCAAAATTGCTATGCTAATTAACTGACATGTAGTATATACATTTTTTTAATTTTTATAAAAAACTTAAGGTTACATCTTTTAAAATGTTTTTTTATTAATATATAGAGTATACTCGAATATTTATAATCCTTCAACTATACATTTCTTTTTCCTTTGGTACCATGTCATAACTCCAAAAAAAAACGGTTTAAATGGATAGTAACAAGTGCATAGCCCAGCTACAAGGTAAGGAGCCCACTAATGAAAAGACATTAGTTACCCCCAGTCCACAAACTAAGGGACTCACAAATAAATAAATAAATTAGGTACCCAACCCAACCCACAAGACAAGGATTCCTTTAAAAAATAATAAGTTAGTTATCCAACCCTTGTAAAATGTCAGACAGATTTCTTTAGAGTTTATTATTCTTGTTTTTTTGTTTAGCTTGCTTGTAGACAAAAACTTTTCATCTTCTCTCTCGAAATCTAAAGACAATTACATCAGATACTTGAATTTGATCATGATAGTCTTTGGTATATTTTGTTTTTTAGATTATTGATCTATGATATATCTTATATTTTTGTGCTAACACACTTTTCTTTTTTACAAAAACAAATCTGAGAAAAATTCATTTTGGTTCATAAGTTGTCACCACATGTTCTTAACACCAGACGTTCCTATACACCATCGACGTACTAAATTTTCAGCTTTTTCTAAGTTCAGGGTCACTCATTTTAGTACACATCTTCCTATTTATTTAATTTTTAGCTTAAATCATGACTTCAAGTTGCACTGAAGCTTCATCAGACGTCCATTTCCCGTTTCGGAACCGGAAATGGAATCTGAACCTTGCGAAAACTTATAAAATCTTGCTTCCAAAACGCTTCTAAAATAACCTAATTAAAAACACATTGGAAGTTTACATTTGGAATCACATCTTCTATTTTGGAATCACGCTTCCGTTTTGAAAAATACAATGTTATAAATAAATAAAAAATAAAAAATCATATTTTTATATAAAATATAAATTTTTTATAATATTGAAATGAAGAAAATAGAATAATGCAAATACTGAAACTGATACTATTCATATCATGCATTGTGTTTTTATTAGAGATAGCATATATATTCAAATATATTGTGTCAATTGTTTATACAATATTTAAAATAATTAATTGGATAACATTTTTATAAATTAATTGTTTGTATTTTCAAAATTACAATAGGAAATCATTTTAAATTATTACAAATGAATAAATGCTTTATTTTAAATTAGAATCATATAATTTTAGTTATAACTTTACTAAATGATCTTATGTATATATATATATAACTTTTACTAAATGAATTAGTCATATCTTTAGATATACGCTTCCAACCCACTTCCGCTTCCTAATTTTTTTTTTCAAAAAAAATCCGCTTCAGCGTTTCTATACGATTCTGCTTCCACGCATCCGCTTCCGTTTCCATGTAACATAGCTTCAGGATGTAAAAAAAGAAAAAAAAAAAAGAAAGGTAGCAGAATTGTTTATAAAATCTCAGAAAGATTCTATGGATAAATTTGTGGTAAGAAAAAATGCTAATGAAAATCCTGAACTTGCTTGTAAGGATAATAGTACTGAAGCAAATGATCATTTTGATGATAGTATTAGTCACTTGAGTGACCATGATAATGACCATGACAATGTGTTAGATGAATCTAAGTTTAAATGTTCATGAAAAAATAGTTCATTCATCAATATTAATGATCCTAGGTATTAACATAATCTTGATAATAAAATGAAAGTTCTTTTAGTTGAAAAGGGTTTAAAAGATAAATAAATCTTGTATTTCCCCCAGATAAGAGCTGTAGACGTTTTTCATATGTTTATTAGTCTAGGAAATTGAGTAATGGAGAAATTAGTGATAGAAATTGACTGATTTATTCAAAACATGAGGACAAATGTTACCGTTTTTGTTGCAAATTGTTTAAATCTGATGTTTGCATAAGTTCATGTGTAAAAGCTATTTCTTTCTTTGGATTTTACAGTGGATATATGCCTTGTTTTCTGGTTCTACAAAGAGATGGAAGATTTACTTGACCATGTTCCTTTTTTACAGTGAAATATTTATGTAATATTTGTTGGGAGAGTCGAATCAAATGTGTCAAAGCAATCAGATTTCAAGCTCCACAAGTAAGGTCAGCTTTATTGGAATTATATGAATCATGTGATGATGCTATGAAAAAAAAGTGATGATGAAAGCTTAATCATGACATTTGATAATTTCGAATTCATACTTGGCATGGTCATTTGATATGAAATTTTGCTTGCTATTAATTCAGTAAGTAAGAACCTACAAGCTATATCTGTGTGAATTGATAATGCTTTGAAACAATTAGAAGGTGTTGTTCTGCTTTTGGAAATTTATAGACATGAAAGATTTACCTCTAGTTTGAGTATAGCTCAAAGTATTGCAAATGAAATGTATGTTGATTCTGTATTTCCAAATAAGCTCTGTGTCTGTAGAAAAAAACAATTTGATGAAACTCTGTTAGGTGAAGAAGTACTAACAAAGATGATTTTAGAGTTAATTACTTTTTAGTTGTGGTGGACATGGCAATAAATTCAGTCAAGAACAAATTTGATCACATGGTGAATTTTGAAATTGTTTTTGGATTCTTATTTGATTTGAGAAAACTAAAACCATTAGGTGAAAGTAAACTATGAGAGCACTGTACTAATTTTCGCACAATGTTTTCTCATAGTAGTTCTTCAGATGTTGATTTAAATGATTTTTATTCTGAATTAAGAATCTTGCAAACTACTCTACCTGATGTGCATATGGAACCTAGTGAAGTTCTTGAGTTTGTTGAAAGTGTGAGTTGTTATCAAAATGTTTCAATTGCTTATCACATTGTCTTGACTATACCTGTGATTGTACCTTCATCGGAAAGAAGTTTTACAAAACTATAATTACTGAAAATTATTTTTGGTCTTCAATGTCTCAAACAAATATTGAATGGTTTAGGTATTTTATGCAATGAAAAATACATGTTACATACATTGATTTTGGAACTATTATTCATGATTTCACATGAGTAAACCTAGAAAAAAACTGTTTTTTATGTTTTTTTGTTGTGGTTTTAGATGACTACTGTTTTAGATACATTGTTTCTGATTATTCAGAAAAGGTAACAAAGATAAAATACGAGCTTTTTTTATTTGTGTAGTTCTTTTCCTAAACATTTTTTTTTTTGGTATTTTTGTTGCAGTAACAATTTTATAAGTAGTTTATATGTTGGACGGCCTATTTTAGAATTTTTGCCCCATGGTCTATCAAATTTCTAAGCTGGCCCTGCTCCAAAATAGGCCATGCTCCAAAATAACAATCTTTTTCATGACTTGCATAACAAATAAACTTTATTGTGTGCCTCAGTCTTCTTGACCTTACAAAACTTTCCACTCATTATTAGTGTGGGAATCAAAATTCACACCGTCAATTTTCGTAAATTAAGAAAAGTCAAGAAACACTAAGTTTCCCTAAGTTCCCGGATTCTCTGCGAGAGCCAACAACAAGTGACAAAATAAATGTGGAAACTGCGAAAGATAACAAAAAGAATTTATAGAGTAAATAGATCTTATTTCGAATCCGCGTAAGAGCATTGCGATCATTACAAAAGATTATAGAAGACTCAACCAGAAGAGCTGTCAGCAAGTTATTTTGTTTTAGCTACCTAAAACCTTAAACCTAGTTGAGTTGCAGCTCGATAACAAAAGACGAAAAAAATAAAAAAAAAAGGTTTTGATTGATTTCGCACTGGACCTTATAAAATACTGCCTACGTGCCCCTTTCGAGGATCAAGCCGAACGTAGTTAAATTAAAAGAGTTGGACAAGAGATCGAACTGCCTGGGCAAGTTCGTTTAGTTATCAAGAGCCAGACATAGAAACCAAACTTTTCATGAATAAAGCAAAAGGTTTTTAAGTGCTGAGAGTTCTAAAGTCTAAAAGAATCATTTATGTGCTGCTTGTCTTGGCTTCCTTTATATATGTCTTCTAGGTCGGCCACCCTTTTCCTCTTTTTCCTGTGGGCCCAAGTTTATCTCTTTGTGGAAATATTTCATTTTCTTAATTTTTGTAATTATCCTTTGAAACTTGAAATTTGTCTTCTCCTGCAAGTAAAGATAAACTGTCATAGTTGTTTTGGCTTATTCTCATTGAAAATCATAAGTGGGCTTTTAGCCGCTTTTTAGCTAACCCTTTCAGGTCGTTTTATGACGTTAGCGTTTTTACGATTTCTTTGAGAAATCATCCTTGATACGATGTCGGTTCTATTAAATAACTTAAACCAATCATATAGTTAAGGCAACTATGGTGTTTCAATTAACCATTTCCGTTTTATACTATCGATTTGAACTTATATGAGAAAACAAGTCTTTGCGATTTTTATCGTAAAGTTTCAACGATAACTCCAACGGAGACTAAACAAGAGACAGTGGCCATGATTTGTAGGAAAGAGCTTCAGAAGTGAAACAAGAATGAATGATACTGATGTGTGATACAGTCGTAGCTTACCATATGTGTGGGAACCAAAATTCACACTGTCGATTTCCGTAAAATAAGGAAACTTAGGAAAACCCTAATTTTCCAGAGGTCACAGATCTCTGCGAGAACACACTAAAACGACAAAAGATCAACAGAATATAGATGAGGAAATTGCGCAAAAGCTATTATTGATATAGATATGAATCAAGAGATTGAAACCTATTACAACAGAGAGAATCGCAGAACTTAGACAACCAAACAATCTAAGGATCCGACTTGCTAGTCAAGCCACCTAAGTCCTAAATTCGTCTAAGCTAACAGCAGTTTTTTCTAGGTCTAAAGAAGTCTCCTTTCTCTTGGCTTCGACCTTGTGCTTATATTCTCTTCCTCTAGGCGGTCGGTCTTTTCATTTCTACTCCAATTTGTTTTTATCAGAAATCTTCCATTATCTCGATCTTCCCATTTATCCTTGGAAAAATTATATTTTATCTTCAAAACTTGACATTTGTCTATTCCTGCAAATAATGGATAAACCGTCATCATATCATTGGGCCTTTATCTAAAATCGTAAGCGGGTCTTTATAGCGTTTTAAGACCTTTCGGGCCAATTTGCGTTTTAGCCGTTTTACGATTTCAGACGGGATCGTTCCATGATACGATGGTGTTTTTATAAAACATCTCGGGTCAATCGTATAGTTTGGTAACTTCAGGTGTTTCATTTAACCGTTACCATTTTATACGATTTACTCGAATCTTTACGAAAAAAAGTCTTTAGCAGTTTTCATCGTAAAGTCCCAACAAGAATGCGGATTCAGACGAAACGAGAGATGTTCCAATCACGGTTCAGAGTACGGTCGAGTCGGAGGGCATATACCTAGTGTTTGGCCGATCAACGGGTAATGGTGCGGGTGGTACGACCAGCTCGCCGAGCCAACGAGCCGGTCCTGGTCAGCTCGCCATACCGGCGAGCTGGATTGGTCCGTCCAGCTCGCCGTCTTGGCGAGCTGATCTTCCGTGGTCAGCTCGCCAAGCCGGCGAGCTGGATTGGTCCATCCAGGTCTCCATCTTGGCGAGCTGATCGTCCTTGGTCAGCTCGCCAAGCCGACAAGCTGGATTGGTCTGGCCAGCTCGTTATCTTGGCGAGCTGATCATCCGTGGTCAGCTCGCCAAGCCGGCAAGCTGGAATTGTGTATCCAGCTCACTGTCTTGGCGAGCTGATCGTCTGTGGTCAGCTCGCCAAGTCGGCGAGCTGGATTTGTCCTTCCAGCTCGCCGTCTTGGCGAGCTGATCGTCCGTGGTCAGCTCGCCAAGCCGGCGAGATGGATTGGTCCGTCCATCTTGCCGTCTTACGAGCTGATTGGCCTTGGTAAGCTCCGGTCGTTTCTCGTCTTCTCGACCCGATGTTTCTTCAGAGAACATAAGGAGAAGTAAACGTAGATGTTCGAGATTACCGTTTTTGACCCCAACAGTTAGACCCCCAGCTCGCAAGTTCGAGGATGATTCTTGCGGGCGAGTAGAGTTGTTAATCGAAATCTACCTCTGGGATCGTCTTTTTCTGAAGAGGAAAGTTGATTATTTTATGGTGCAAAATAGACTCCTCCGTTTTTTTCTATAAGTATTAGATCATCACTTCTCATTCTCTTCATATATCTTCAACTTCTCAAACTTCCTCCAACTTCTCTCTAGGAAATTACTTTGTCAAGATGTCTTCTCCCAATGATGATCAACAAACCGTGATGTCTTGGTCAATGATAATTCTGAAGCAGGCCTGCCGGAATCTTCCACGGCCGTTCCTGTTCACATCTCGGAGTTCCTTTCGTTTCAGCGGGAGATGGATTGTTGCGATGCTGAGGAGGTGGCGAGCTCAGTTCGTGCAACTCCGATGGATCTATCCGTTCCCGTAGAGGCATCTGAAGTTGTTCTAGACAGGTCGGCAAGTGTTGCTACGGAGCCTGCAGCGAGTACCATCGTCAAGCCGTCGAGTTCATCTGCCGTCCCGACTCCCACTAAGGGCAAACCAGCCATGGTCTCGATGCCTCCTCCTCCGGCCAAGAGAGAGAGATAGTTTTGGGGCTGCCGGCGCTTAGTGCAACACTGGCTTTTTCGGCCAAAGGTCGCAAAAGATCTTAAGCGAACCCCGATACGACCAAGAAGAGGAGGTTTATGAAAGGTTCCGAGGCTGGTCTTCCTTTGAACAACACGCTGAGTTTGGGCCTGATGTCGCAGCATCGAGCCAAGGTATAGACCTGCGAGTACACCTTTACCGTATTATATATATTATTGTTTTTTATTCGGTGTCTGATCATCTATTTTGTTGCTCAGTCTGTTTCGTTAAGCGATGGAGGGATTAATGAATGTGGGTCTGAGGTCGAGCGTTTGGCGGGGGAGCTGGCTGAGTCACAAGGTAGATCTGCTCAGCTCGAAGGGAAGTTGAAGGTGATTGAAGATGCTCATTCTGTAGAGGTGTCTCAGTGCGAGGCTAGGATTAACGACTTGGAGCGGGATCTTGAAAAGACTGTGAGTTCCTTGCTCAAGGCAGAGGATGCGACGAGGGCTAAGGAGGGTGTCCATGCTGAGTTCGAGCCTCGTATTACAAGGATCGCAAACTCCCTTGACAAGTTGTCGATCATCCATGATAGGGACGTCGCTTTGGAAACCATTGTGGGTGGGATGAGCGAGGTTCAGCTCTTTCTAGGTGACACGACACCATCTCCGTGGTCGGAGGAAGCTAGACTTCTCGCCCGCAAAGCGGAGTTGATGGAAATGGAGGGCGAGTTTGGTTTGGTGCTTGCTGGCCTGAGATCCGAGTGCGCCCCTCAGCCGAGCATGGACGAGAGAAAGGCTCTAGAGGCTGAAGAAGGTGGTGAAGGTATGGTTCCGAGTTCCGATGAAGTGATGGGTGATGATGAGACTCCGTGTGCGGAGGATGTTTGAAGTTATAGTCTCGTGTGAGACTTTTATTTTTAATCTTTGTGTTTTGGCCAAGTGTGGCCGTGTTTTAATTTTGGGACTGGCCGTTATGGCTTTGAATCCCCGTTGCTTCTGCGACCTTAATGAATGAATAATTAGTTTTCGTTTCTCGAAAAGAATGCTTTTGTTTGTATGAATGTGGAGGGAGTTCTGCGAATTGTCGTCTCGCATTCCAACTCCTTTGCAGATCGCCTTATTCGTTTGCCCAGTCTAGGATATTTAGGAATTAAGTGAGCGTTCAGATGTAGACGAAGATACATGCCTTTAGGATCTCAATTCATGCCTTGAGACGTTAGAGACCAGTGTGCTGGGTTTAGGAGAAGACCTAGGTTTACTTTCGGTTTTAAGGCTTTGCGATGACTAATCGGCGTTCCTTTTGCCTGTTGCGGTTTTAACCTGATTCCCTACCAATTTAAAGTCCGCGATTGGTTTTCGGCTTATACGACTTGTCTGGTCGGAATCGAGCATCCCCGAAGGTGCTGACCAAAATTTGGATTTCTTTATAGCAATATTACCCTTGTGTCAGGTGTATGAGAGCTATCTCTGCGAGATAACTTAAGTTTGTTTAGAACTGTTGCGAGTTTGTTGTGATCAGCAACAAACTTAGGTGGTAGATGTTATCGTTGCTTGGACCTTCACGAAGGATACATATCTTAAGAAGTTTTGTATTTTTTTAATAGTCGCAGATGGACTGTTTTTTGGATTTGACAAAGATGGTTTTCCAAACATTGGCGACGTCTCGCTATAATCAGAATTTTGTTTTTCTTTTTGCCGCGTCGTTGAAAATTGTTTTAGAAATTTTTGAGTTTGAAATTTCAGGAGTATACGAGTATACGTATACTCACATATTCCCCCCCCCCCTTTTTAACGAGTGGGGACAGCTGGTCTCACCTTACGACGAGGTGCCTACATACCCTTTACCAGCGATTAAGCCATCTCGTAGTTTAGTATTTTGCAAAGCGTGTTGCTTAGTGATAGTAATTTTTGAAGTGCATTGCGTTCCATGATCGGGGAATTCTGATGTCCTGCATGTTCGCGATTTCATACGCGCCCGGCCGGACCACCTTTATGACCTTGTATGGACCTTGTATACTCCCACTTTCCCGGCATTCCGTTCTGCAGTCTTTTGAAAGACTTTTCGAAAGACTAGTTCGCCTTCTTGAAATCAACGGTCTCGTACGTTCGAGTTTTAGTAATTTTCTGCCACTTTTTGATAGTTATGAAATCGCACAAGGGCCTGGTCCTGTCGTTCGTTAATCAGATTGATTTCGTCGAGCAACATCAGGTTGTTTGACTCTTCTCTTTCTGGGAGCAGCCTCCTGCGTACTCCCAAGAATTCGACTTCTGCCGAGATCATGCATTATGTTCCGTATACAAGGGCGAATGGGGTCTCGCCCATCGCTCGCCTCAGGGTCATGCGGTGCGACCACAAAACTTCTTCAAGCTCCTCTGCCCATTCGCCTTTTTTGGCGTCAAGGCATTTTTTGAGGCCGTAGATGATAGTTTTGTAATGGTCTCGGCTTGTCTGTTGCCATGAGGATATCTTGGGGTTGATTTTGTTAATTGTAATTTCCATTTCTCGTATAAAGCTTCGAATCTAGTCGAAATAAACCGAGACCCGTTATCCATTACGATTTCAAGGGGACTCCGTGCCTGTAAACGATGTTTTCCCAAACAAAATTTTCTACTTGGGCGTCTTTGATGCTTGCATAAGAATCCGCTTCGACCCATTTGGAGAAAAATTCGGCCAGGACTAATTAGAAACGTTTTTGTTTTGATTCACACTATCGATTTCCGTAAAATAAGGAAACTTAGGAAAACCCTAATTGTCCAGAGGTCCTAGATCTCTGCGATAACACACTAAAATGACAAAAGATCAACATAATATAGATGAAGCAATTGCGCAAAGGTTATTATTTATATAGATAATAATCAAGAGATTGAAAGTTGTTACACCAGAGAGAATCACAGATCTTAGACAACCCAACGTTCTAAGGATCCGACTTGCTAGTCTAGCCACCTAAATCCTAAATTCGTCTAAGCTAATAGCAGTTTTTCTAGGTCTAAAAAGTCCCCTTTCTCTTGGCTTCGACCTTGTGCTTACATACTCTTCCTCTAGGCGGTCGGTCTTTCCTTTTCTTCTCCAATTCGTGTTTATCGGAAATCTTCCATTATCTCGATCTTCCCATTTATCCTTGAAAACTTATATTTTATCTTCAAATTTGACATTTGTCTATTCCTGCAAATAATGGATAATCCGTCATCATATCCTTGGGCTGGACTTCGTCTAAAATCATAAGTGGGCCTTTATCGTGTTTTAGGACCTTCTGGCCAATTTACGTCTTAGCCGTTTTACGATTTCAGACGGGCTTGTTCCATGATACGATGGTGTTTTTATAAAACATCTCAAGTTAATCATATAGTTTGGTAACTTCCAGTGTTTCGTTTAACCGTTACCGTTTTATATGATTTACTCGAATCTTTACGAGAAAACAAGTCTTTAGCAGTTTTCATCGTAAAGTTCCAACAAGAATGCGGATCGAACGAAATGAGAGATGTTCCAATCACGGTTCAGAGTATGGTCTAGTCGGAGGGCATATACCTAGTGTTTGGCCGATCAACGGGAAATGGTGCGGGTGGTACGACCAGCTCACCAAGCTGACGAGCCAGTCTTGGTAAGCTCGCCAAGCTGGATTGGTCCGTCCAGCTCGCTGTCCTGGTGAGCTGATCGTCCGTGGTCAGCTCGCCGTCTTGGTGAGCTGATAGTTCGTGGTCAGCTCACCAAGCCGGCGAGCTAGATTGGTCCGTCCAGCTCGCCATCTTGGCAAGCTGATCTTCCGTGGTCAGCTAGCTAACCTGGTGAGCTAGATTGGTCCGTGGTCAGCTCGCCAACCCGACAAGATGGATTAGTATATCCAGCTCGCCGTCTTGGGGAGCTGACTGTCCGTGGTCAGCTCGCCAATCCGGAGAGCTGGATTAGTCCGTCCAGCTCGCCATCTTGTGGAGCTGATCGTCCGTGGTCAGCTCGCCAAGCCGGCGAGCTGGATTGGTCCGTCCAGTTCGCCGTCTTGGCGAGCTGATCGTACTTGGTCAGCTCGCCAAGCCGGTGAGCTGGATTGATCCCTCCAGCTCGCCGTCTAGGCGAGCTGATCGTCCGTGGTCAGCTTGCCAAGCCGGCTAGCTGGATTGGTCCGTTAAGCTCGCCGTCTTGGGAAGCTGATCGGCCTTGGTCAGATCCGGTCGTTTCTCATCTTCTCGACCCGAGGTTCTTACGGAGAACATAAGGAGAAGTAATCGTAGACATTGATTTTGAGATTACCGTTTTTGACCCTAACAATATGGAGAGCCAGCTTGCCATCAATCTTGGTTGTTATATGGTGACATGATTTTGTACTGTCCCGGTCGCCATATGGCAACTTGGATCGATGGCAAGACGGTCGCCATATGGTGACCCGGATTTGTAACGTCTCGGTCGCAATATCCCCATATGGCAACCTGAGCCGTAAAGCAATGATCACCTTATGGCAACCCGAGCTTGTGAAGCACCAGTCGCCATATGGCGACAAGAACCCTGAAGCATTGGTCGCCATATAGCGACCTAAGCCATGAAGCATTGGTCGACATATGGTGAGCTGATCTGTAAAACACATGTTTCCATATGACGACCTGAGCCATAAAGCACAAGTCGCCATATGGCGACCTGAGCCGTATATCACCCGTCGCCATATAGCGACCAAGCTTGTGAAGCACCGGTCGCGATATGTTGACCTGAGCTTGAGGTCAATGTCAGAGCCTCTAAGGCAAGGAGGTGAGACCATTCCACTTGCCATATGGTGAGCTTGTCGTTGTCCATCCTACTCGCCATATGGCAAGTTTGACGTTGTCCGTCCTACTCGCTATATGTCGAGTTGGACGAGGGCAAGACTGTATTGATATTCCGAGGATATATACTTAGGACTTTTCTGAAATTATTTCGAGAAAGTTCTTTAATAGTATCACTTTTAGACGTTGATTTTGAGATTACCGGTTTTGACCCCAACAATTAGCCCCCTAGTCTGCAAATTTAAAGCATGGGTTTGGCGGGCGAGTGATATTTTTATTCGAAATCTATGTCTAGGAATGCTTTTCCTTTTTCTCTCAAAAATTATTGTCGAGACTATTTTATTGCGGAGATCAATCCTCATATTCCTACAAGGTGTTGGACTTTAATTCTTTATTCCTCATGAGAATGAAAAGTGATATAATTGGGGCTGCGCCTTACAAAGGCTGCCTACGTACCCTTGCTAAAGGGAACAAGCCTTTCGTAGTTCGTCTTGAGGTTAAAGTTCTTAAGACCTTGTTTTCCAGTGAGACCTTTTCGGTTTAGTTATGTATCGCGTAGAGATTATCCAGCATGTTGCTGCCGATAGCATCTTGTATTAGACCTTTTTCGTCCTTGAGATTAACCTCGTATGCTGTTTACTTTGGCCAAGTGTCGCTATATTTATATTTTTGGGACTAGCCGTTGGTACTTCGAATCCCTGCCCGTTTTAGGGCCTTTAAAAATATTTTGCTCAAGTCTATAAAATCGCAGTTTTATAGATTGAGAGAACTTCCATTTTTTCGGAGTTAGAGGGACATGGTGTAAGTAGTCGTCTCATTCCTGCCTCTCAGTTGATCACTATACCTGTCGTTGTGTAAGATGGGAATTATTGCAATCTTTTGGTTCACGGAGACTCGTAAGCGTAAATATATAAATAAAGAGAAAAATTTTGGGATCTCGTATCGTGGTGTTGATACTATATGACTTGTCTTGGTAATAACCAAGCTACTTCCAAAGGCTGTTTGGATGTGCTGGCCAAAATTTTAAATTTCTTGTATAACGCGCTATGTTATCCTTGTCGGACGTATGAGATCCTATCCTTGCGTGGACAGCTAAGTCTGTTTAGGACATTAGAGTTTGTTTGTTGTGATCAGCAACAACAAAATGATAAGTGTTACCTTTAGAGGTGTGTTACCATTTAGAGGTGTGTTTGATTGTTTTGAGTTCCTGAGACAAAAGTTTTGTTTGGAAAATTTTGAGAAACAATTATCCAAACGTTAGCGACGTCTTGCAGTGCCTGGGGTTGAGTTTTTCCTGGCCGCATTTTGTGGTTGAAATATTTGCGGACTTGAAGAGTTGCTTATGATAATGCTTGTTTTGACAAGGAATGGTTTTACAAGCATCCATGATTGACTTTTGTTTGGACGCTAAATTTTTTTATTTGTGAGCGAGGAATTAAGACCAAGGGGTCGCGAAAATTTGTCCCTGGGAAGTGGTGTCTTCCTTCACGGTGCTTTGTGAATTGTTGACTTTCAGATATTTATTTCGTGTATGTTTAAGTACAACTCGCATAGCTGCAAGAGCTTTGTTACAAGTGTTTCTTTTCATGCCGCGTTTTGTGGGTAAAATGATGCGGATTAAAGCAAAATGTAGAGCATATGTAACTTAGTCGACTGTCGATAAGCTCAAATTTTCCGTTAACCATTTGGCTGTTAGGACTGAGTTCTGTTATGAAGGCTTGATCGTATGACTTCCGTTTTTGGGGTATATGATAGTCGTTTGCGTAATGCTACTTGCCGTTTTAAGATAAATTGCGGATTATCATTCAGCTGTTAAGCGATCATGTGGAGCAGTGGTCGGTTTACAACCGCTCTTTCCTAGCAAATTTATTGTTTCCTTTTTTCTAAGGGAGACAAAGCCTAAGAGGCTCGATACAGAGCCAGTGCAGAGTCAGTTGCGGGGTGATTTCCTGCTCGGATGTAGCCGAGGGGAAATGAGATCTTTCAGAGATTGTGCTGCAAGGAAATGAAGTTTAGATTTGTCGTCCAATGTCGGATCATACAGCTTCGTTTTTGCTATAAGAAAAATACTTTTTCGTAAAACCTGTTATGTTCACTTTCAAAAGTTTCTTCGTATGACTTGATCTGATTGTGCGAAGGATTTTTAGTGTAAGTAAAGGACCACCAGTTTTATGAATGCAGTAAATCGGCGCGACGTATAGAGATGTCAAAGTAACGATGTTTTCACAGATTTTTAGAGAAAGGTTTCCGTTTTGATTTTAATTCTTCGGTGAAAGTTTATTGGAGTCACTCATGGAATTTTACCGAATGTTATTTTAATGGGATCTAGTCGCAAAACCTTTTTGTAGGTTTTTTAAGTGGAGGGAACCAGTCAACCAGCGATAGACTTAGTCGACGAGCGGAGATGATGCATTTCCTTTTGTTTTGCTTGCTTCTACTTGTGTTCTTAATTTCTTTTTGTTGCCAATGCTTTCTGATGCTTTTTTGTGACTCACTTAGTTTGACGGAAACTGGGAGAAATGCTTTAATGTTTTTGATAGTTGCTAGAGTTTAGACGAATCTTAGATTGTTGTTTCCCTTTTGGGATGATTTTGACGGAGTATCTCATTGTTAAAGTGTTTTTCTGCTTACTGCTGTGAGAACCGTGGGGTTGCGTCACCAATTTTCTGTGCGTCTTTTTTTCTACGAGTAATCTAGGATTTCTCCGCGACTTCAGGAGGTTGAAACGAGTTTTGTTTTCCAAAAACTTTTACGAAATTTTTTTGGAAGAAGTACAGCAGTGAGTTGCATGCCCAATTTGATGTGCTTCTATTTATGTGGGTGATCTAGGGTTTTTCTGCAGTTTCGGGGAGATAAAGTTTTATATTTCTGAAAAAAATTTGGAGAATGACTTTTTGTAAAACCCTTACGCGCTGAGAGTTCTCTAAATCGGTAATGAGACAAATTTACGGGGTTTGATAAATTATTATTATTGCCCTTTCTATTTAGACAGAGAAATTACTAGCTTGTGACGAAACTCGCGACTAAGTTTTTGATTTCGTCGAGCACTACAACCTATGCGTATGTGTTGGACATAGGAGTAGTCTTTCATATTTCCAGACATTGTATTGAACAAGGGTTTTTTGGTCATGAGTTATAGAGCGAACAACAAGTGACCAAATTAATGTAGAAATACAAAAAGATAAGAAAACGAATTTATAGAGAAAATTGATCTTTTTTCGAATCCGCGTAAGAGCATTCCGATTATTATAGAATATTATAGAAGCTTCGGACACAAGAGCTGTCAGCGAGTTACCCAGTTCTAGCTACCTAAAACCTTAAACCTAGTTGAGTCGAAGCTCGATAACAAAAGACGAAAAAGATACGAATGAAGGTTTTGATTGTCTACATACCCCTTTCCTGTGCTTCTTGCCTTGGATCCCTTTATATATGTCTACGAGTTTGGCCACCCTTTTCCTCTTTCTCCTTTAGGTCCAAGTTTATCTCTTTGCGGAAATATTCCATTTTCCCAATCTACGTAATTATCCTTGGAAACTTGACAGTTATTTTCTCCTGCGAGTAAAAGATAAACAGTCGTAGTTTTGGCTCATTCTCGTAGAAAAATGTAAGTGGGCTTTTAGCCGCTTTTTAGACCTTTTCGGGTCGTTTTATGACTTAAGCTTTTTTACGATTTTTTTGAGAAATCATCCTTGATACGACGTCGGTCCTATGAAATAGCTTAAACCAATCGTATAGTTAAGGCAACTATGGTGTTTCAGTTAACTGTTGCCGTTTTATATGATCGATTCGAACTTATACGAGAGAACAAGTCTTCGCGTTTTTATCGAAAAGTTTCAACAGTAACGCTAATAGAGACTAAACAAGAGACCGTGCGGCCATGGTTCCTAGGAAAAAGCTTCAGAAGTAAAATGAAAATGCATGATACTAACGTGAGACAGTTGTAGCTTGCTATCTGGCAAGCCGTATGGATAACATCTCGGTCACCATATGGCCACCTGATCCCGGTCACCATATGGCGACCTGAGTTTGTACTGTCCCGGTCGCCATATGGCGACCTGATGTTGTACTATCCCAGTTTCCATATGGTGACCTGGATCGATGGAAAGCCAGTCGCCATATTGTGGGAGACGATTTCACCCTACTGTCAAATAAATCGTAAATAAGGAAACTTCGGGAAAAACCCTAAGTTTCCAGAGGAACCGGCTATCTGCGAGAACCGCACAACGAAAATAAGAAAACGATAACTTAGAATAAAAACGAAAATAAGAGAGGTATGAGAGCAAGAAGGTTCTTATTCCGAATCTGCGTTGAACTGGTTACAAAAAGAGTAGCCGTAAACGTAAGAACTTAGAAAACCCTAATTGAGACGCAGCTCGCTAAAAGAAAAACGGAAAGATTCCTAAATGCTAATTTTGGTGGTGAGAGCTCTGAATTTTCGTGTGTATGCTTCTGCCCTAGACCTCCTCTTTATATACTCCTCATCTTGGCTATCCGATCTTTCCATTTCGCCCAGATTTGACTTAAATCGGGAACTTTCCATTCTTCTCGATCCTTCCTTTTTCTTCTGCGGAAATCTTCTA